>SNQJ01S0099083.1:64356-76165 GCA_010110895.2 Picea sitchensis | reverse complement strand
CAATATGCGTAACGGTTCTACCGTGAGGGTTCCCACGTCTGACACCTGCAATTCCTTCCAATTTAGTTTATGTGATTCATCAGCAACATAATGACGTAAAACAGATACATGAAATACATTATGAGTTTTATGCAAGTGGGGTGACACTTAAACAAATATAGTATAACCAAATTACAATAAACATGAGTACATGATTCACATACTAACTCTACTCTAGAAGTTCATCAATTCCCTAGAATCTCTTAGATGGAGGTCTTGTTCTCTCCAAAGGAGGATAATCCTAGGGTTTAGGGTTAAATTCATTAAGCTCATGCATAAAACACCTTATACCTTAATTAAAAGTGTGATTCTATGATCATCAAGGTCATATTAAACATAAGGAAATGACTATTTAATCGATAGTTCTCTTGTCTCATTATTCATAAATACACGGTTATACATAATGACATAAAGCCTTATAGAAAAGGAACTCATAGTGTTGAGGAAAAAACACGATACACTCCATCATATGAAAAAGATAAATACTTCATAGCAATCTTCAAAATCATTTATAACAATTACGCAATAATATATGCATAACATTAATATGATTTTAGAGGTATGGGGGTTCTAGCCTCTTCCTTATTTCAAGAGGCCAATGTAAAAATAAATATGGTTCACACCAATCCACAAAAAATATAATCATCTCATTTAAACCCTTAAAAAAAATCACATCAAAAGACAAAACTTTCCATATATAACAAACACATGAAATTGTCTAGGGTATGAGGGATTTGAGTAGCCCTTCTCAACCTAACTATATTTTGACCTTTTGGGGAATGAAATAGATGAATCTAAATCTGCAATTTTTGGATAACGTGGATATGGATTTTAACTACTTTATTTTAAAATTTGAATTCCAATAAACATCGTATGGCCAAGTTATAGTAGAATTTAATCTACAACCATTTTGCATTTTTAAGGGTCATATGGGAAAATAAAAGGAAATTTTTTGGCGAACACATGGGGATATGTGTCATATAAATCCGCTGCAAGTTTGTTCTTTCTTTTACTTCATATGACATAATTTCACTAAAAATATGAAATCGGTTTTTAATGCACTTCTACAAACAACTTGCATGCATGAGGTTTATCAATGCATTATCATACAACTTTTATAATTTAATCAATTATAACAACAACCATTCACTTATTAACATCTATACAATTTCCATGGTATGAACTCAAAATAAATAATGCTAATGTACATGTACATTTTATCATGATTGAGATCTTCATCAAAGAGGGAAGAAATATACTTATCTTTTGTGAAGACTAAATACCAAGCAACTAACTGAGACACAAAAAAAATTCACCCAACCATAGGTAGTCCTCTATGGACACCACCCCCTTGCCAGATTATAATACCAAGAGGGTGAAGGAATAAATCTCAATATTCTCTCAAGTTTTTATTTCAATCCCAAAAAGCATGAAAAATAAACCAAACAACCAATTACTAAGTTCTTTAATCAAATTAGCTTTGGCACTCGCAATACTTACTCCACACAACACAGGGAGGGTTCTTCATTCTATTTTCCACATTCTCTCATAATTTCTCCCCTTTAGTGCTCTTTAGTGTGGTAATTGAAAATTCCAAATTCATATCCATTTACGGATTTAACTACAACTAAAAAAATTATTGGTTCTTCGACAATTTATGATCAACTTTTTTTAAGAATTGTAAGGATTCCCCTCTAGTTAGTTTGACCTTTTTTAATTGTACACAATATATTTATCCATCTTCTCTATGCTTTTTTCTCTTCCTACCTCTCTTCTCGGGGTTATGATGGCATCCTTTTATGTCCTATTCAATCCCATAATATGGAAACCTTCTTTTTCCAAGGTGAAATTATATTTTCCTCTCTTCTATCTTCTCCCAAAAACAAATATCTCCTCCCATTAGAATTTCCCCTCTTTGCATGAGTTAAATATGGAAAGAGATTTCTAATATAACTCTTCCTGGTTCCAAGACTATAGGGGGAACAAGTTGCTAGAATGTAGGAGGTAGTTTCCTAGATTTAGGAGATAATTACATCCAATTCTCATATCTCTAATTAATCTATAGGCTAGGATCAACATCAACATCATAAGTAATTGAAAGGTAAAGTAATGGAAAGGTGGGTAGGAAGAGAGACATAGGTAACTAAGAATATAAAAATTCCCTTGGACCCTCTTACCTTTCCCCTCTTGTGGTATCATAGCCCCTTTAGGTGCTCATGCTCAGTGAATCTTGGTTGTTTTATTAATTTCAAAATAACAATATTTACAAGTATTCAAAATAACCATGGAATGTCTTCCTCATGGTTTGAATAAGGCATAGTAAAAATATATATATGCAAATCATTTAAACATATACATAATGATCAGAATCTGGACCAGGGGTCAAAATTTAGCCCAAAAATGAAAGTGTCCATAATCGCTTCAAACCAAACGGGTGTGTAGGCCTCATCCTCAAGAACCCAATGCACTTCAAACGGGTTCAAACAGAGATTGGATGAGTGAGATATCGCGTTCTGTTCGATTTGTCAAACAGGTAAAAAAATTGATGACTGTACAATCCATACAGGTGATGATGTGGCAGGTGATGATTGGACATGCTGACATGGCAAGGACGTACAGTCTGACGTGGCATGAGGCTGATGTGGAAGGTGCTGAGTTGGCATACATTTGGGAGAACATGTGGTCGAATCATTTGCTAACAGGTGGCACATTTTTGACAAACTGGATGGTGCCATGTGGCCCAGGCATGGGCTGCCACGTGGCACCCTGTTATTGTTTTGGTGTTTAAAAATTTAAGTGGAGTCTACAGGGGTCAAAAACTGGACCTCCCACTGTAGGAAAGTCTTAGCAAAGGCCGCCATGTCAACGTGCCACTTTATGTTGCTTATAATATATATGTTTGCACATATATTTAAACTCACATTTATTAAAGGTTTGGCGGGGTCCGGGCTGGGGATTAGCCCCAACCCCCGATTTTAACACTCATTCCCATACGACCAGACCACAATGGAGTGCGCGTGGATTTTTTATTCAAATGACTAGCTATTTGCGCCTGCCACTTGTCAAGCGGACAAGAAATCATGCAACATAGCCCTTTTTATGCGTTGGGACGTGGGCACATGGCCCCCATGCACCAAACACCTCGATGATAAGGGGGCTTAGTTCGCTAACGGTGAGAGAATTTCACGTGTTTTGCAGGAATGTGCGTGTGTGTTGGGTTTAGGCATGGGAAACGCCCAAAATCCAGGTAACTCACATAGGCGGTGCGAATTGGTGAACCAGAGACAACAAGCTTGAAGGAGGAAAATGGCAAGAGCCTTATCTTCTTCATTTTTTGGCCAAATGAGGTGACGAAAAAGACCAACTAGTGGTTTTTGGATGTTCTGAATCCATTGGTATTGTTTTCAAAACCATTTGGAGACTTCTATTACATGTTTTTCTACTTTGAAGTTTTAGGGAGCTCTAGGGAGCTTAGGGCCACCATTGAAGGAGATCATGCTCATATGAGCCCAAGTCTATTTTATGTGACTGGATAGTCATTTTTGACTAATTTTTATGCTCCGAACACATTGGGACAGGTTTCATAGGCATTTGAGGACTTCTACATGGGTTTTTTCCACAAGGAATATTAGGGAAGCTCAAGGCCACATGTAGAAGAGGTCATGCCCAGATGAGCCATGGTATGTTTTCAGAGATCTAATAGTCATTTTTGGGGTTTGTATGTATTCTGAACCCAATGGTACAGTCAATAAATCCATTAGAGTTGAGTAGCAGCTTGTAAAATGATCTTAGACAAACTAATCCCAGAGAGCCTAGTCTATTGATGGAGGCTCAAGGGGATGTAACCTAGTTGGGGGTGAACTCCTTTATCATGTTGTCATTGTTGTGAGTGTTTGTTGGTTATTATTTTCTGCAAGTTATTTTTGTTGTTGTATTTTTTTAAACAACATATTCAACCTTTAAATAACCTCACACATACACACATAAAAGAATACTAAACTTGACACATAAACCCTCTTGCACAAATAAGACATTGATCAAGGTCCTAAAGTTTATTTTAATGAAGTAGAGGGTGCTTGCATAGCAAAACAAGTCAGACCCCTATTTTCAGATCAAGTGGTATTATAGTATAGTTTTGCTCATGTGATTTCCATTGATAGCTTGAGATTTAGCTATTGGTATTATTGTGCAAGTTTTGCGTTGAAGTTTGATATCTTGCAAGGATTGAGGAATCTTCAAACAGTAAGAGTTCCCATACATCTTCATTACCAAGTTATTTGACAAAGAGATGTTGGAGGAGTTTCTAACCATGAGAGATGTGGTGCAAGAGATGTGGGAAGATATAAAGGAGAGCATTGTCCTTCAAGAGAAGTTGTTGGCCATGAAGGAGGAGAAGCACTAGCTTCTTGAAAAGTTGCATGAGATGGAGACTCAACTCCATGAGGAAAAGGAAACCCTTACCAAGTACATGCATGAACATGAGGTATGTAATGTTGGTTTTTCTTCAAATTCCTCTCAAGATGAATGCTTTGGTGTTTTTGAAAATCAAACTAAAGGAAGAGGGTCCAAGTTATTGTTAAAAATGGGCTATGAAGGTAGAGGGTTAGGCAAGCATGCAGAAGGAATTGTTGAGCCTATTGTTGTTGACGAGAGGCCCAAGTATTGGGGTCTTGGATATGAACAAAAAGATGGAGCATATTACAAAGTTGAGGAGACAAGGGAAACAGTTCCAAGAACAACTTTTGTTGCAAGTTCAAACCCTCAAGCATGCAAAGTATGTGTTGAAGATGAATGAAAATGTGTGAAACAAGAGAGTTGTGACAACCATGAAGACAAGAACATTCTTGTTGGTCTTCAAAAGGGAGCAAGTAACTCTTCAAATTCACCTCCTCAAGAAGACGATAAAGGTGAATGTTCAAGGTATATTTTTGCCTATAATTCAGTTGCTTTTTATTATGTTAAGCATGGTAAATCTACATGTAAAAATGTAAGAAAAATTCCATGTTCATATTGTGGTTTATATAGCCATCATGTTTCAAGATGTTGGAAAAGATTGACCATATTCAGGAAATTTTCCAAGCAAAGGCAACTTGAAAAGAAGATGCAAAAGATTTGCACTCATTGCCAGAAGAGGGGTCATATCATTGACCAATGTTGGACATTGCATCCAACCACTCATCCACTTCATGAGAAGCATATGGATAAAGAGATTGGCAAGAATGGAAGAGGAGATTCCATCATCGATGTGAGTCAAGATGATTCACAAGAAGACGATCTTCAGTAGAAAAAGTCACCATTGAATTGGCTTGGTAAGAAATGGTTAGATTTCTTGAACAAGTAAGGCTTGCATTTATTTGTTTGTAGATGCACATTTCAGCCTTATGTATGCATTTCTGTTGAAAGTATGGCAAGTTGCAGCAAATTATCATAACTTGTATGATGCAAGTTTGCATGTGAATGCGATTCTTGTAAAGGCATTCTTGTTGTTGCACAACTTTGCCAGGAGGATGTAAAAGATGGGTATGATACTCACTTATTGCATCCATATAGCTTTTCATTTCAGCTCTTATGTACCCAAATGTTTTTTGGTTTATGTACTTATGTTTGTACTTGAAGGAGAGTTGATGAGATATGCAAATGCATGTGATTTTGTATGTGTAAACAGTGAACTTTGTGATAGTTCATTATGAGTGACTCACGATTGTAACATGGTTGTGTATCATGAATGTAGACTTGTCATTTTGGAATGTTGATGTGTTTTAAATGAGTCTCGACTTGTGTCGATGTTGTCTTGATGACTATGTTATGTCGATCAAGTTTTTCGCATTATGTTTAGTCGATGGTGTTGTCGATTTGTAAGTCGATTTTGAATACACCAAGATGTAGGAAAACGCCATGTACTTTGATGAAGTACAAGATGTTACCGTTTGCTTGAAGAGAAAAAGACTTTGTTGGCATCATTTTCAGTCTTGTATTGAATTTGTTTTCAAGATTGATGGTTTTTTTGGTTTGTGACAAAATGTCGGAGGAAAACTTTTTGCAGCCATTGTAGAGCGGATTGTGTTGATGAAAAATATTTCACAAGAGGGACTTGATTCTCAGTGGGAAGGCTGTCAATATTCCAAGCACAAAGAGAATAGTGGGTCAGCAACAGCCAGAGAACAGTGGTTGAGGGACATAGCCAGTTGTAGTGCAAGGCATGTCAAGGTAACCAGGTGATTGCCAAAATGAATTTTCGAGTAGAATCAGTTGATAGAACTTGGAAGCAAAAGAGTATTGAAGCTGAGGTAGATAATCATCATCTTTTGTGGGTCCAAAAGCCTTTCAGTTGGAAGGTGTGATCAGAATCTGGACCAAGGGTCAAAATTTAGCCCAAAAATGAAAGTGTTCATAATTGCTTCAAAATAAACGGGTGTGTAGGCCTCATCCTCATGAACCCAACACAATTCGAACGGGTTCAAACTGACATTGGATAAGTGATATATCGTGTTCTGTTCGATTTGCCAAATAGGTAAAAAAATTGCTGACTATACAATCTGTACAGTCTGTACAGGTGATGACGTGGCAGGTGCTGATTGGACATGCTGACGTGGCAGGGATGTACAGTCTGACATGGCATGAGGCTGACGTGGCAGGTGTTGAGTTGGCATACAGTTGGTAGGACATGTGGTCGAATCATTTGCTAACACGTGGCACATTTTTGACAAACTGGATGGTGCCACATGGCCCAAGCATGGGCTGCCACGTGGCACCCTGTTATTGTTTTGGTGTTTAAAAATTTAAGTGGAGTCCACAGGGGTCAAAACCTAGGCCTCCCACTGTAGGCAAGTCTTAACAAAGGCTACAATGCCAACGCGCCACTTTATGTTGCTTATAATATATATGTTTGCACATATATTTAAACTCGCATTTATTAAAGGTTTAGCGGGATCCGGGCTGGGGCTTAGCCCCAGCCTCCGATTTTAACACTCATTCCCATATGACCACACCACAATGGAGTGCGCATGGATTTTTTGTTCAAACGGCTAGCTATTTGCGCCCGCCACTTGTCAAGCGGACAAACAATCATGCAACGTAGCCCTTTTTATGAGTTGGGACGTGGCCACATGGCCCCCATGCGTCAAACACCTCCGTGATAAGGGGGCTTAGTTTGCTAACGGTGTGACAATTTTGCGTGTTTTGCGGTCATGCGCGCGTGTGCTGAGTTTAGGCACGGGAAACGTCCAGAAGCCAGGTTACTCACACAGGAGGTACGTATTGGCGAACTAGAGACAACAAGCTTAAAGGAGGAAAATGGCAAGAGGCCTATCTTCTTCATTTTTTGGCCAAATGAGGTGCTGAAAAAGCCCAGCTAGGGGTTTTTGGATGTTATGAATCCATTGGTACTGTTTTCAAAGCCATTTGGAGACTTCTATTGCAGTTTTTTCTACTTTTAAGTTTCAGGGAGCTCTAGGGAGCTTAGGGCCACCATTGAAGGAGGTCATGCTCAGATGAGCCCAAGTCTATTTTATGTGACTGAATAGTCATTTTTGACTAATTGTTATGCTCTAAACACATTGGGATGGGTTTCAGAGACATTTGAGGAATTTTACAGGTGTTTTTTCCACAAGGAATCTCAGGGAAGCTCAAGGCCACATGTAGAAGAGGTCATGCCCAGATGAGCCATGGTCCGTTTTCAGAGATCTAATAGTCATTTTTTGGGTTTTTATGTATTCTGAACCCAATGGTACAGTCAGTAAATCCATTGGAGTTGAGCAGCAGCTTGTAAAAGAATCTTTGACAAACTAATCCCAGAGAGCTTAGTCCATTGATGGAGGCTCAAGGAGATGTAACCCAGTTGGGGGTGAACTCCTTTATCATGTTGTCATTGTTGTGAGTGTTTGTTGGTTATTATTTGCTGCAAGTTATTTTTGTTGTTGTATTTGTTTAAAAAACATATTCAACCTTTAAAGAACCTCACACATACACACATAAAAGAAGCCTAAACTTGACACATAAATCCTCTTGCACAACTAAGACATTAAGTAAGGTCCTAAAGTTTATTTTAATGAAGTTGAGGGTGCTTGCATAGCAAAACAAGTCAGCCCCATATTTTCAGATCAGGTGGTATCAGAGCATAATGTTTCTCATGTGATTGCCATTGATAGCTATAGATTTAGTTGTTGGTATTATTGTGCAAGTGTTGTGTTGAAGTTTGATATCTTGCAAGGATGGAGGAAGATTCAAATAGTAAGAGTTCTCATACATCTTCATTAGCCAAGTTCTTTGACAAAGAGAGTCTATTGTTGTTGAGGAGAGGCCCAAGTATTGGGGTCTTGTATATGAACAAAAAGATGGAGTGTATTCCAAAGTTGAGGAGACAAGGGAAACAATTCCAAGAACAAATTGTGTTGCAAGTTCAAACCCTCAAGCATGCAAAGTGTGTGTTCAAGATGAATGGAAATGTGTGAAACAAGAGAGTTGTTGCAGCCATGAAGACAAGAAATTTGTTGTTGGTCTTCAAAAGGGAGCTAGTAACTCTTCAAATTCACCTCCTTAAGAAGGCGATAAAGGTGAATGTTCAAGGTATATTTCTGCCTATAATTCATTTGTTTTTTATTATGTTAAGCATGGTAAATCTACATGTAAAAATGTAAGAAAAAGTCTGTGTACATATTGTGGTTTAGATAACCATCATGTTTCCAGATGTTGGAAAAGATTGAAAACATTCAGGAAACTTTCCAAGCAAAGGAAACTTGAAAAGAAGATGCAAAAGATTTGCACTCATTGCCAGAAGAGGGGTCATCTCATTGACCAATGTTGGGCATTGCTTCCAAGCACTCATCCACATCATGAGAAGTAGATGGATAAAGAGACTGGCAAGAATGGAAGAGGAGATTCCATCATCGATGTGAGTCAAGATGATTCACAAGAAGACTATTTTCAGTAGAAAAAGTCACCATTGAATTGGCTTGGTAAGAAATGGTTAGATTTTTTGAACAAGTAAGGCTTGCATTTATTTGTTTGTAGATGCACATTTCAGCCTTATGTATGCATTTCTCTTGAAAGTATGGCAAGTTGCAGCAAATTATCATAACTTGTATGATGCAAGTTTGCATGTGAATGCAATTCTTTTAAAGGCATTCTTGTTGTTGCACAACTTTGCCAGGAGGATGTAAAATATGGGTATGATACTCACTTATTGCAGCCATATAGCTTTTCATTTCAGCTCTTATGTACCCACATGTTTTTGGGTTTATGTACTTATGTTTGTACTTGAAGGAGAGTTGAAGAGCTATGCACATGCATGTGATTTTGTATGTGTAAATAGTGAACTTTGTGATAGTTCATTATGAGTGACTCATGATTGTAACATGGTTGTGTATCGTGAATGTCGACTTGTCATTTTTTAATGTGGATGTGTTTCAAATGAGTCTCGACTTGTGTCGATGTTGTCTTGACGACTATGTTGTGTCGATCAAGTTTTTTAACTTATGTTTGGTCGATGGTGTTGTCGACTTGTAAGTTGATTTTGAATACACCAAGATGCAGGAAAACGCCATGTACTTTGATGAAGTACAAGATGCGATCATTTGCTTGAAGAGAAAAAGACTTTGTTGGCATTATTTTCAGTCTTGTATTGAATTTTTTTCCAAGATTGATGGTTTTCTTGGTTTGTGACAAGATGTCGTAGGAAAACGTTTTGCATCCATTATAGAGTGGATTGTGTTGATGCCAAAGAGTTCAGAAGAGGGACTTGATTCTCAGTGGGAAGGCTATCAGTCTTCCAAGCACAAAGAGAATAGTTGGTCAACAACAGCCAGAGAACAGTGGTTGAGGGACATAGCTAGTTGCAGTGCAAGGCATGTCAAGGTACCCGGGTGATTGCCAAAAAGACTTTTTGAGTAGAATCAGTTGATAGAACTTGGAAGCAANCATCTTGTGTGGGTCCAAAAGCCTTTCAGTGGGAAGGTGTGATCAGAATCTGGACCAGTGGTCAAAATTTAGCCAAGCATGAAAGTGTTCAGAATCTCTTCAAAGAAAATGGGTGCGTAGGCCTCATCCTCACGAACCCAACGCACTTCGAACAGGTTCAAACAGACATTGGATGAGTGAGATATCCTGTTCTGTTCGATTTGCCAAACAAGGAAAACATTTGTTGACTGTACAATCCGTACAGATGATGATGTGGCAGGTGTTGATTGGACATGCTAACATGGCAGGGTCGTACAGTCTGACATGGCAGGTGCTAATTTGGCATACAGTTGGCAGGACACATGGTCGAATCATTTGCTGACACGTGGCACATTTTTGACAAACTGGATGGTGGCACATGGCCCAAGCATGGGCTGCCACGTGGCACCCTGTTATTGTTTTGGTGTTTAAAAATTTAAGTGGAGTCCACAGGGGTCGAAACCTGGACCTCCCACCGTAGGCAAATATTAGCAAAGGCCTCCATGCCAACGCACCATGTTTTGTTGCTTATAATATATATGTGTGCACATATATTTAAACTCACATTTATTAAAGGTTTGGTGGGGTCTGGGCTGGGGCTTAGCCCCAACCCTCGATTTTAACACTCATTCCCATACGACCACACCACAATGGAGTGCACGTGGAGTTTTTATTCAAACAGCTAGCTATTTGCGCCCGCCACTTGTCAAGCGGATAAGCAATCATGTAATGTAGCCCTTTTTATGCGCTGGGACGTGGCCACATGGCCCCCATGCACCAAACACCTCTGTGATAAGGGGGATTAGTTCGCTAACGGTGCAAAAGAATTTCACGTTTTGTGGGCATGGGTGCATGTGCTGGGTTTAGGCACGTGAAATTTCCAGAAGCCAGGTTACTCACACAAGAGGTGCGAATTGGTGAACTGGAGACAACAAGCTTCAAGGAGGAAAATGGCAAGAGTCCTATCTTCTTCATTTTTTGGCCAAATGAGGTGCCGAAAAAGCCCAACTAGGGGTTTTTGGATGTTCTAAATCCATTGGTATTGTTTTCAAATCCAATTGGAGACTTCTATTGCAGTTTTTTCTACTTTCAAGTTTTAGGGAGCTTAGGGCCACCATTGAATGAGGTCATGCTAAGATGAGCCCAAGTCTATTTTTTGTGACCGAATAGTCATTTTTGACTAATTGTTATGCTCTGAGCACATTGGGATAGGTTTCAAAGGAATTTGAGGACTTTTACAGGTGTTTTTTTCCAAAAGGAAGCTTAGGGAAGCTCAAGGCCACATGTAGAAGAGGTCATGCTCAGATCAGCCATGGTTCGTTTTCAAAGATCTAATAGTCATTTTTGGGGTTTTTATGTATTCTGAACCCAATGGTACAGTCAGTAAATCCATTGGATTTGAGCAGCATCTTGTAAAATAATCTTTGACAAACTAATCCTAGAGAGCCTAGTCCATTGATGGAGGTTCAAGGAGATGTAACCCAGTTGGGGGTGAACTCCTTTATCATGTTGTCATTGTTTTGAGTGTTTGCTGGTTATTATTTGTTGCAAGTTATTTTTTTTGTTGTATTTGTTTAAACAACATATTCAACCTTTAAAGAACTTCACACATACACACATAAAAGAAGCCTAAACTTGACACATAAATCCTCTTGCACAACTAAGAAATTGAGCAAGGTCCTGGAGTTTATTTTAATGAAGTAGAGGGTGCTTGCATAGCAAAACAAGTCAACCCCCTATTTTCAGATCAGGTGGTATCAGAGCATAGTTTTGGTCATGCGATTGCCATTGATAGCTAGAGATTTAGTTGTTGGTATTATTGTGCAAGTTTTGTGTT
>SNQJ01S0099083.1:45080-55366 GCA_010110895.2 Picea sitchensis | reverse complement strand
TGATAACATGGTTTATGTTACCTTCTCCATAGTGTTCTTAAGAGTCCCACCCAAGAATAAGAAATGTTTCTTCAAACATTAAGGTTGCAAATTATATGTCTCATTGATCTTGGGCTTGGAATGAGGTAGAGATAAAGAGAGATATATGAAATTCTCACAATATTTGGCATGCAAAGTATTGTCACATTGATGTCGATGTTGCAAGAAACAAGAAGAAGAAAGTGAAATAGTGTGATAGATAAAGATGCATAGAATTGAGAAAATGTTTATGATCATTTGGAAGAATACATGAGTGAGGATTTGATAACATAGAAAATTAAACGAACAAAATCAAAATTGTCATTGCTATATCCCAATTTTAGGTTTTCTGATGTGGCAAGGTCCATTTTGTGCAGGGTCATATCTAAACTTATCAAGAACATACAAGTTAGAAAATGTTACCAAGCTTAGATCATGTTTCTTATCCCAGACAAAACCATTAACATACTTTTGTGTGAAACAAAGAAAAAATATTCATAATATTTATGATGAGTTGGACAAAACATGTACAAGATTGACCGATTGTGGAGAGATTTACATTTGAGTTAGTTATTTTTTGGGTTCTAATTAAGCATATATTTCAAGAATGGGGATTCCATGAACTACATACTAACTGGCCAAGATGTAGCAAACGCCCTAAAATAATAATCAAATATTTGATACCAACTATATAACCATGTCATGACTTATAAGAGGAAAACAAATAGATCTATCAATGCAACAAAATATTTAGGAATCATCATGTTAGATACCTTTAGAGAGATAGAAGATGTGAATATGAAAAAAGATTGGTGACCTCATTTCCTTGGGTCACTCTATGTCTAATGTTTTATTTTTAAATTTGTCATTGAGCTACATATTTTCAATTAATCTTGCTAATAAGTTTCCAATGTCATTACGATTTTACACCCATAACCCATGACAAAATGTTTTGGTGTTTTGCAAAGCCAAGAGCAGAGGAAAATGTAACAAATGAAATGGGATTATGGCCAACTAGAGACACATTAAGTATGGACATTAAATGAGACATCAATTCTCATATGCCAAGGATCCACAATGCTCATAATGTGTGAATTCAAGTGCAATAACTAGATATGTAGAAAGAGAAGATGTCCAAAATTCTCCAACAATATTTCAATAAGTGGCACTTATATTAAAGCATATGTCAATACAATGGTAGGATTATTTTAATATGAACTATGTGATGAATTTAATGTCTTGAAATGGTACATCATATCTCGGGATAGATGTGAGTGAATGGGAATAGAGATTATTTTGATTTTTAGATTAAAAAAACAAGGTTTTGGCTAAACTTTCTACTTTTTGGATTTTTTGCCGGAATCAGGTCATGTAAATTTGGACAAAATCTATATTTTTTGTTATTTAAATTGCATTTATGAATGCATATTAGCCACTCAAATCTGCAGATCCAACCATTCATCACCAAATTTCGAACAAAATCAAACAGAAAAAATACTCGGAAACAGCCAAAAAATAGAACGCTTAGACTAGTGTCAAAGCCCTATAAAAAAACATGCCATGTGTCATGTTGATGAAATATGGTATATTTGGTGGCGGAAACCTAAATTTGCGTTGGGGCCTCTTTGAAAATACAATGGAACGTCATAGGCACAGGCGGCCTGCTCGACGGTTTTGTAATCTTCTCTCTAGTTTTGGGCATCCAGATTTTAGACACCCAACTCCCGCATTTTCGCATTCAGATTTCCCCTTAAATCGACTGCAGTTTTGTCTGCGATCTTTGTCTGTTGGAGACCGTGGATGGTGCTCTCGGGAGGCTTTCTATTCCCAAGAATGGACGCCCAAGCAAACTTCCATGGCTTGCTTGAGTCACTCCGCGCTGAGATTCGATGCACCGTTAATTTCCTATTTCTGCTAAATTCCTTCCTCTTTATGCTTTGACGACATTTTGTAAAAATAATTTTTAAATTTTGTTTCAGATTTCAAATCAAATTTGTTCTAAGGACTTGAATTGTCACCCTTAATTATTCTTGAATTTGTCTTCACAGTTCCTCGACTGCCCTATTTATAGGCATTGTTCCAGTCCATCACCTGTCTAGCCATGCAAACTTTAGAACGCAACTTTTGATGAAAACATCTAAACATGAGTTAAATTCTAAAATACAACAAATGCCATAGGCTTTCGGTACTGTGCTTTGCCTCTATATCCACACATTTTAGATTCTTTCTTTTCAATTTGAAGTTTTAAGCTGCGGCCGCCATCCCAGGCAAATCTGCCATGAATAGAAAATTGAAATGGACTACAGCAGAACCACTAATGCCTTACTACAGAGACATTTTTCTTGCAGAGATTCTATGTATCACTGGTTAGTAAAACACACCGATTTTTCGGTGTTTTTAGAAATGTTTTCGTATGCTTGCTCCAGCTCTTTATTTTTTAAAACTTCAAACCAACAACTCACAAATTTTACAGTGTTTGATCTCGCATACAACTCACAAATTGCAAACCCCAAGGTAAGTTGGTCCAGTGTTATTTATTGTTTTTGGGAGGATAAGTTGCAAACCCCAAGGTAAGGGCATGCTTCCATATTTTCATGCATATGCCTGAATGAAAGATGACAAATAGAATAGTGTTCAGTTTAGATGTTCTCAAGGTTGAAATACAATACTTAATTGTAAGGGCTAAAAATGATGATGATGGTGAATAAGTTCAGAAGCCACAAGCATGCAGTGAAAATTGAAGGTCAACTAAATTTTTAAAGCAATGGAACATGTTTGTCATAATATCATAGTTGTATGGGAATGGCTCTCTACATCTTTAGCATCTCCGAAACTAGTTTTTGACGTTTAGGGAGTTTGGGAATAGTACTAAATGTCTTAATTGATTCAGAACAGTTTGGGGAATTTCTCTACATTTCTAGCATCTCTGAAACTAGTTTTTGACTTTTAGGGAGTTTGGGAACAGTATTAAACGTCCTAAAACAGTTTTGGGAACTTGGGAGCTTCAATATCAAAAAAATGGTAACTAGAGAACCTTAAATTAAAATTATACTTATAATTTTTTGTATTAATAAATACCAATTTTGGATATTATTAAATTAAAATGTAAATATTTTTATTCTATTATTACAAATACATAATTTATTATAAATATTTTTATTACATTAAATCAAAATATCACTATAAAACAAAGAGTAAACTACAAGTAAATAATATTACAAACATTATTTAAATAAAAAAACTTTATTACAATATTTTTAATACATTGAATCAAAATATCATTATAAAATAAATACTAAACTACAAGTAAATTATATTTCAAAAATTATTTAAATAAAAAAACTTAATAATACTCACTTTATAGTTGTGGATATGAAAAATTTAATGCATGTATGTTTTGCTTGAAGCCCAGATCAAACATGAAAATCTAATGAATCAATATCCATGGAAAACATTTGCTCTAATCTTCAAATTTACAAAGATGTTTGAAGTTTATATATGTAAAGTTCATTTTTAAAAAGATGTTAAAATTTTGTATATGTATTTTGTTTCTCATTTTCTATTCCAATTTTTATGGATATTAAAGTTTTAGTATTGTGTTAAATATATTCATATAATTATTAGCACAAATTAAATTAATAATTTAGATATTGTAATTGTTCCAGTAGAAACAATGTTATCATGTAATACTTTCAATTTTATTGAAACAAAATTCAAAATATATTATTATCTTTCTCTATATATATTTTCTTCCAACTCAACTTTTTTTACAAATTTGACACAAACTTCTAACAATTTCAAAAATTCTTATTCATATTCTCAAATTCTAAAAATTCGTGCAACATAGCGTAATACCCTGTCAAAATGATAATAACAAACAAACAAAATAAACTCATAAAATATAAAATAAATATTCATTCACTAAAAATTATTTTCTAAAATCAACTGAGAGATAGGGTGGTAGAGATGGGGTGGTAGAGATGGTCAGGCATGCAAGGATGCCTCAAAAGACCAAAAAAAAAATAAGAAATGAATACCCCATCATAATTCTTGAACAAAATTCATTCGTTCATTCAGCAAGTCTTCCAAGACAAGGATGATGAGAAAATCGGTCCAGTTTGAATTAAATAGCTCCTTAGAAGTGAGTCAGCCAAGCCGGCTTTGTCGATTGATTAAATAAGAAAATAACATATTTTTCCATTGATTAAATACGAAAAGAACATATTGACCTTTGAGTATTGGAGGGCACATTGGTTATTTGTGAACTTGGGATCGAACATAAAGATATTGTAGCCATTGATTCATGGTTGAGAAATGAAGATTGAGTTTTATAGAGTGTTTATTAGAGGTTTGCATATCATAATATTGTGGTAAATTAGGTTTTAGTGGAAGTTAATCATCATCATCATTATTATGGAAAAATTTGTTTGAACAAAGATGTGCGAGGTTTATATTGAAATATTTAAAATTTTTCAAAGTTAACTTGTGGACACTATTGTTATATATTTATTGAGTTTTTTTTTTTTCCTTATAAAATTGTTGTAAGATTGTATGTATTGATTTTAGTTAACATTTTGAGTTAGATTTATAATTTTTTTTTTCAATTTTTATAAACAATAAGTTATCAAATTATTTGGTGATTATATAAAATTTATATTTGATGATTGGGAATTTCAATTTTTATAAGCATTAAGTTATCAAATTATTTGATGATTAAATAAAATTTATATTTAATGATTGGGATTTTTGTGGTGAGCGTTTGTGGTGAGCGTTTTCTTCACATTGGTTCAGAATATCTAAGTATTGTTAGTTTAATATTTTGGATATTCAGTATCAATATGAAGAAAAATTATATTATTTATTTATGTTCTAATTTTTAAATCATATATAAGTTATCAAATTATTTGATAATTAAATAAAATTTATATTTAATGATTGGGATTTTTGTGGTGAGTGTTTTCTTCACATTGGTTCAGAATATCTAAGTATTGTTAGTTTAATATTTTGGATATTCAGTATCAATATGAAGAAAAATTATATTATTTATTTATGTTTTAATTTTTAAATCATATATATATTTTTAACCATGTTTAATTATTTTTTATAATTATTGACACTACCATATATATTATTTATAAAAAATATTAAAAAATCTCAAAATAAAATATTAAAAATATAAATTTAATAATAAAAATAATTTATTAAATTATGTTTCATATAAATATTTACATAATTTTAATTAAAATTTCATAATATATAAAAGTAGTCACTTTGATATAATTCAAAATTTTATTTAAAATTTCATGACATTGATAAAAATAGTCACTATCATCTATATAGTGAATATTTTTTAAATTTGATAAACACAATCATAAAATTATGATTAATTTTGTTTTTAATATATTAGTCAATATTTTTTAAATTTGAAAAAAATATGATGAACATATAAACCAAGACAACTTGTTTCTTCTTACTCAATTTTTAATCAAATATGATAAATATACAAATAAATAGCAAAGTCCAAAAACATATTTTTACATTTCACTTTTCCTTAAATTTTAATGATAAATATATATGTGATAAAAATGAGAAAGACAATTTTAATGAAATTAATAAATATATATGTCATGTAATAAAAAANCGAGCAGACAGATGGGAAGGAGCGAGCTGAGGTTTCTGATTTAACAGCCTCACTGTAGGAAGTTGGGATGCTACCCGGAGGGTCGGGGGCGAGAGGAACCGAACAAAGCTGATCTGCAAAACCGAGTTGGGCAGAGCCGTCGTTGGAGAGGAGCCGTGTTGGAGAGGAACCGCGCATGGCTGGCTGAGAGGAAGCTGCCATTGAAGAGGCTGCGGTCGTTGGAGAGGGAGCTGCGTCCATTGAATAGAGGGCAGCTGCGGCCAAGAGGCCGAGCTGCAAAGGAGAGGGCGGCTAGGGTTTACCCTAGCCGCAGAGGCGTCGAGAAGCACCGGGAGCGTCCATCCCTTCCTTTTTTATCAATCCCTACCCAATATTAATTGAAAACAANCAACGAATATATAAAAAAAAACTTAGATCCACCTCTTCCTCTAAATATCATGATGGACTTTCCAATCAACTTCAATACATATATCTATAATATAAATGAGAAAGATACTTCTTACAATCACTTTCCTCTCGAGTTCAATAATAAATGTATGTGATGCAAATGGGAAAAACACTTTTTTTTAACTTAATAGATATGTATGTAATGCAATTGAGAAATATACTTTTCACAATTTATTTTATTTTTAAGTTTAATGAATATTTATAACAAAAATATGGTTGTGTCCCCTTCTTCAAAATATTAGGATGAACTCTTCAATCAAACTCAATAAATATATGTATGTAATATAAATGAACCAGATGTTTTTCACCATTCACTTTCATGCCAAATTCAATGATGTGTGTGTGAGGGAGGGAGAGAGAGATGCAAATGGGAAAAACACTTTTCCTAAATTCAATGAATATATGTGTAAGTGGACACCAAACCAATTCATATATTTACGTTTACAGCGCTAGGATGTAAGTGTGTGAGAAAACAAATTATTACATAAGGAAGCTAAAAATAGCAGGATGTTGTTGCAATTATTTACCCATTGAACCCAACAAAATGTGAAAACAAAACACCTAAGACAACTTTCATATTTACTCTAATCATTTTTAATTGCTTGTAGTAGCTTTTCATTTGATCTACCTCCCATTTCCTATACATATAGAAATTCAATTTTGTTTTTTTGGTATTTAGATCATATAGAAAGAGAACATATTGAAGAGCTTCTCGTACAAATGCCTTCTCACTCTCTCTTGGATCACACGTTAAAAATAATTGTGAAGGAAATTAAAATTAGGTTAGCCATGAGGGTCTAATGATTAATGATGGAATGGTTATACACACATTTGTCATCCATCTCGAATACTTAAAAGACTAATCCATTCAACTAAATTAAGGTAATATTTAAATTAAATCGTGAGCTAACTAACAACCAAGGGTGAATAATTCATAAGTTTAAAGTGAGATTATGGCCTCTCAATCAAATAATCTCAGGCCGCAACACTCGATTTTTTAACTAGATTTTACCTATAAGAAATTTCTTGATATATGATTGAAAATGACATACCTGTTGTAAGAAAATTTCCAGGTCGACATGTCGATTTAAGTTTTCCCATCCTTAATATATCAAAAAATTATGCGAGGGTAAATAAGCCCCCAAGCTACTCTAAATATGAGGTTATACTATTTTTTTCCAATCAAGGATTCGACAACTTTCCTGATTTCCTCCCATCAAACAAAGATATATATCATAATCGAACAAGATAAATATATAAGCGACGTTGACATGTATATAACAAGAACTCACCAAAGAGGTTGTTGAGGCATGTCATCAAGTATGCTTGTATGATTTTCATCATCAATAGAGCTAGAAAATCCTTCAAATATTTGAAAACCTAGAAACCCAACAACCTTTATTCAGATCAAGCTAAAGTTTTGTACTTCTTGCAACAAGATGCAAGGAAATGGCATATCGTTGAGATGCCTCAAAACCAAGAAACCCAACAACCTCTATAGAGTGATCAAGCTACATGTTTATGCCAATTGCAATAGGATGCAAGGGAGTAGTCACATAGCATTATTGCACAAGGATAAATTGTGGAAGTAGAGGAGTTGAACATTGGTAAGAACTATGCACTCCACAACAAATTCATAAATACTGCGGTAGAGGGCATAAAGGCATTGGGTCTACTTTTATTTATGGTATTTGTATTGAGAATAGATCATTATAGTCATGGTATAAACAATAAACTCTCTCACCTACAATATTTTTTTAAAGAAGATATATAATCATGAAGATAATGTTATATTATGTCATGGAGAATATTTGTATTTCATTTTTTTTTGCTTGGGTTTTTTTAATAACAAATACTACTAAGTACTCAAGTTGAAACAAAATTTCAATTATATGAAGTTGTTTTCATATAATCACAACACACTGTTATTATGAGATGAAAAAAGTTTGCGCTAGACTCAAAGTTTATTCATTTCATTATTTTTTTAGTTAATTATATTTTATGGCAACCATGTTTTCCACCTGCCTTTCACATGTCTGCACTAACTACTTATAGTTGTGACCAACAATGCTTGGCACATGGTTGGGTGTCATCCTCTTTAATTATGCTATCTTTCCATACAAATGGATGGGATATAGTAGTCAATTGTGACCAACCGCGCTTGACACATGGTTTTATGTACAAATGGATGGGATATAGTAGTCAATTGTGACCAACTGCACTTGACACATGGTTGGGCGTCATCGTCTTTAATTATGCTACATTTCCGTACAAATGGATGGGATATTCTTCACCGTTGACATGTTTTCAATATCTAAGATTTAATTAGCCAAATAGATGGATCAATGCTTTTACATTGTGTAGGCATGTTGAAGTAGGGTGTCCTTGGATATATAATGAGAAAAAACTGTAGGGATTCATCATTGAACCATATCAACCAAGATTGTTTTGGGGAAAAATCTACTCACCTCTTTGCACCACCAATAAAATGGTTTCACCATTGTTCTTGTTGTTTTTAAGCTTAAGAGGAGTTAGATAATTACAAATGGAAGATGGCGTCCATGGAATATATGGACTTTTAAAATGGCATAAAATGAAGGCGAGTAATAATAGTGCAACTTATTGTAGTTTAATAATTAAAAAAAAAAAAAACTAACATATATACTCTACATTTTATTAGATGTTCCCTTCCCCCACTTGAGGGTATGCTACTGTGGAAGATATAATGCTAATTGAATAATCCAACAATCAAGACATTAATATGAGTTGTTGAAATCACAACACTTTGTTTAAAATTTTATAATATTTATTGTAATTCATAAATGATAAGTAATTTTGAAATTTTATTTTTTCTTAAAAGTATTTTTGAAGTTGTACTTCTAAAACAATATTCCTTTTGGATTGTGATCGTTTTCTTCGCCCCCTTACACACTAGATTATTCCAAGTGATATGGTTTTCCTTGAATAAGGATGATGAATCAACCGATCCCTACCCAATATTAATTGAAAACAAAATTATAATAAATTTTCCCACTATGTAATACTAGAAAAAACAAAAACCCTTACACACGAGATTATTCCAAGTGATATGGTTTTCCTTGAATAAGGATGATGAATCAACCAATCCCTACCCAATATTTTTTTTTTTAACAGAAACGGTTAAAGATTATATTAATGGGGTGGGCTAGCCACAGATTCGATTACAAAATGGCCTCGAATTTCTTCGGGTCTGTCTTTCTGAATCATTCTACATCTATAGCTATAGACTAGTGAACTGAACTAGCTCCTGTACGTCTTCTAATAGAACTGAATTACATTTGAGCGCCGAAACTCCAGTCACTGTTTCAGCATAAGTCTCATCACTGTTTCAGCATATGTCTCTGCACTATTTCAACACTTGTTACAGCGGTGTTTCAGCTTATGTTCCAGCACTGTTTCAACATCTGTTCCAGCACTGTGATTCAGCATCTGTTCCAGCACTGTGTTTCAGCATCTGTTAAAAAAAACATTGTTTCAGCATATGTTCGACGACCTAAAAGTTGACTAAAGGAACTCTTGATTATTTTTTCTTTCCGATTCGACTTTTGGTCGTCATTGGTTATGTTTCTGGTGGTGTCTTTTTCCTCTTCTCAACTGTTATCCAGCCTTCTTTGGCAGGTAGTGATGTTGTTGTTGATTCAATTATCCCCATATTACCCTGATCCGGGGGACTTGTTTTCTTTGGGGATGTCAATGCTGCTTCATCTTTATCATCTTTATCGGCCTCGTCTGCCCAACTTGAAGGAGGTGGGGGGCTGAAAAGAACTTTTCTTTCTTTTCTTGTATTAGGAGTGTCTGAAGCCTTAATACTTTCTATTCTCGGATCAAGAGAAGATGAAGCTTTACTCTTCGGATGAGGGACGTTCTTGGAAGTGCCTTTGGAGTCAAGACTCGGAGGGTCTGATTCTAAAGAAGATTTTCGGGTGTTTGTAATTATTAGTTGATGATCTTCATTGGAGCCTTCCCACCAGGTTGATTTGCGATGTTGTTTTCCCGCTTTCCTGGTTCCCTTGGTGCATTGAGCTGCTATATGCCCTGTTTCGAAACAAGTCCTGCAACGCAGTGAGATTCTTTCATAGTCTATCTTTTGGGTCCAGGTGTAGTTTTTGCAACCCAAAATAATTTCTGCTGGAAACCCTTT
>SNQJ01S0099083.1:27968-40507 GCA_010110895.2 Picea sitchensis | reverse complement strand
ATACAAAGATGGAGAAAAAATGCCAATAGAATTGAATTCATAATCTCTTAAATTAAGGAATTTTTTAAAGCATAATCTTGAGCTTAGAAAGCTTTCTTCTAAAGTCAAAGTGGATAAATTTTTAATATACATTTTAAAGGTTCAATTGTATAAATGATTTACTTGATATAATTAATAATCAGATTAATTATTTTTTTTATTTTAATATTGTTAATTTGATATTTATAATAATCAATTTTAAAATTAATGGTTATTTTGTGTTTTATTTAATGTATATTTATTTTAAGTTTAGATATATTAAATATAGAGAAGGATTAAAAAAAAATATATATTATTTTTTAGATATTTAAATTTTTTTAAGTTAAAATGGATTTATATCAATGAGTATGTATTAATGTTTGGTGTCATATTGCTAATTTAAGTTGATAAAAAAAGGTAAAGTATTAAATAAAATTGATTTAGTTTTTCATTTTCAATAATTGTTTTTACAATATTATTTATATATATAATATTATTTTTATATATAAAGATGTGTAAATGATTTATTCATATTAAATTTAATATTACTATTTTATATTGATAAGATGTTTCTTTTTAATTTAATTAAAATACCAAATATATTAACCTAGTTGTACTCACATTTTTTAAATTGGTTCTCCTTATTCCCACATTTTTGGAGCTTGAGAAGAATACTAAACATTTTCAATTGGTCAATGGGTTGGTGGTTTCAGGAACTTGTGATATTTTTGCGAGTTTCCACATCAAGGAAGTGGGAGCTTGGGAACATTTTATATGGAGTTTCCAATATAGATAGGTTGTAGAAGCGAGTTCCCATGCGTGTGAGCCCCAAATTTTTGCATTCGTGTGGCATGATTTCTCACTCTTTTGATGTCAATCTCATGATGCCCCCCCAAAAAACCATAAAACCATTTTTAAAACCCTAATTTCTACTTGTAAAATAACCACCCCATCATGAAGAATACACATTGTTTGGCATCATTTGACATTTGGCATCATGCCACATTGTGAGTTGTTGTATGAGCGAGAAGCATTGTGAGTTGTTGTATGAGTGAGAAGCATTGTGAGTCTTGTGTTACGAGGGCAAGGTGTAATTAGTAGACACAATTGAGTGAGGGTTGAGGTACATTGAAGAGTTACATGTGAGTGAGGTGCATCATGAGAAGTGCATCGTGAGAAACTATGTGAGGCATCTTCCCACCATTTGGTCATCTCAACATTATGAGCAACAGTGTGAGAATTCATGACTAGCGGTGAGCTTTTGTCATTTTCTCAAACCAACATTTTCTAGGTATGCTTGTCCACTAAATTTTGTTTTGTGATCTCATGTAGTGTTGTAAGTTTCGTTGTGTGGTTTCTTAAATTCTGTTGTTTGGTTTTATTATTTTAATTTCCTATGACGCCTGCTAAATCCTAAGAGTAATAGGTTATGAAATGACATGTTTTAAGTTCTTTTTCCAAGCATTAGTTATACAGATCGGTGGATAAGTTTTGTTACTTGTAACTTGTTGAACAATGAAATATACTAACATAGTAAAGTCTAACATACTACAACATATACTATATAGCAACTCTAGTAGGCAATAGGAGGCGTCACTATCTTGGATTGTCCTCCAATTTTATTGAAATACAATTTAAATATTGAAATTTGAGGTATTGCTAGGAGACAAAACAGTTCAGGAACGACCAACATTTTGATTGAAATAAATACTAGAGTATAGGCATTACTAGGAGGTAGAACATTCTAGTATTAGCAATATAATACAATTCTGAGTTTTGAGTTTAGCTAAATATGTGTGGGTGTGTTCATCTACAATGAATGTTAATGTGTATGCATCATTATATGGGACACGTTGTAGTTCAAAGTATTTTTTAATATTTTTTTAATATATAATATTGTCGCTTCTAACTTGACGTTTCTTGTAAATTTGAACAAAACTTTTAGCTATTCCAAACACTCATATCCACATTCCCAACATTCTGACATTCCAAAACTTATACAACATAACTTATTAACCAATAACTTTAAACTATATTTCAACTCAAATTAAGTTTCCAATATTTATCATCATTTTAAATATTAAATGGCATATCAAATTAAAAATCTAATGCCTCACCCAATTCAAACGCTGAGAGTCTCACTATTTCACAAAACGAGACATATTACAGGAAAATTGAACTAGAGATCAACATCTTACACTCTCTTAGGAAAATCAAACCATAAGATATCGACACTACCTCTTGCGTTAACCGTGTTGATTGATATTTTGAGGAAAATAATGAAACAACAAAAACTTTGAGAACCTTTAGAGGTAGGAAGGAGTGACGTAACATAGGTGCACCATGACATGGTTTCCCTTCAGCACTTGCTTCAACGTGATATGATGTTTACGTTAAAAAAAACTCAATATTAAAAGTAGATGTTGGAAGCCATTGTTTCCACGATAATCAGGTCATGTGGAAGATTACATATGATGATGAGAAACTCAATAATTGAATAATGAATGGGATTAGGTACAGACACCAATAATGAAGTGAATGAATGGGATTAGGTACATACACCAATAATGAAGTGGAGGTGGAGGCTTATGTTAAATCAGTGAATCTATCTATTGTAAGAATTTTGTTAGCTATAAGAAATTCCTCTATAATTATTCATGTTATGAAGAATGACAATGTTTCAAATGATAATAAGTTAGTTAGGTTTAATGGGACACTGATAAAAACATTAATGATGCATCAAGGTTAAGTGAAGTTGTTATTTAAAAAAATGGAGTAGTGGGGTATCAAGTCATTCTGTATTTATCAAATTTATAATTTAAATTTATATAAAACTTAGATCTATCAAGCCAACACACTAGTATGGAAGTCTTGGAATCAATTAGAAGTATGATGAAACAAACATCAACTTTGCACCATCCCTACACATGTTGGATTTAAATGTTCGATGGCCAATTTTGAATCTATGGATGTCATGACATCACTCACATGTGGGATTGTGGTTGATTCAGAAACCTTAAGGACAACAAGTTAGTTAGGGTTTGTTGGAAAGGGGAAGCTCTGGCTCATGTTCCCTACGGACTTAGAAAACCATTTGGGTAAGCAATTTTCTAATAAAATACTCGTTCATTTTAATTGCTCGGGGTATAGCATGGAATTGGAACTCGATCATTCGATTTTTGCTTGATTTCTCTCATTTTGGGTCATGCCATGCATTAAGCAGTTTTGATTTGGGCCTGGATATATGCTATGCGACCCCCCTTTTCTCAGTTGATAGATCTGGAGGGCAATGTTGGTTAAAATTTTCAAATCATTTTCTTCTATTTGGCAAGTGGAGTAGTTATTGGGTTGCTAGATTCCTCTAGGTTTCCTACATTTTCATTATTATTGAAGGACTTGAGAAATGGATTATCATGGAAATCATCCCAAATGTCGCAAAGAATTCAAAAAATACATACGGTCTTGTGTTGGCATGAAGAGTATATCAGTAGAAATATAACCTAGATATTTTTTTGTCATCGCTAAAGTACCTAAAAATGAGGACCATTTTGTTTCCTAAAATACAATGATTATGAACACTAGTGCAACAAAAAAGACAAATACATGTTTTAGAAGTTGAATGCTCAATCCTCTAAGAACATGGTCTACAACTTGATTAGAGGCACCCAATCTTCAACTTCTAATCTAAAGATAAAATAGAACATTAGGTACTTGAAAACATGGACCTGGAATAAAAAGAATCTCAACCCACCAATTTGTCTCGAGATGAAGCAAATAACAAGATGGGTTTTACTAGTTTGTAGTTAGATATGATATTTAAAACTAGAGGATATTTTTACAAGTTCTACACTACCAACCACTTTTTGAATTTCCATATAAAAGATGCCACTCATCATCATGGTTTACAATTGAGTGGTCGGATAAGAAAGCTATATTTTGATATTATAGACAACTTCATTTTTTATTATAGGTTGACCCAGCTACTATAGCTCCTTTTAATACAAATACTTAACTATAAGGAATTATGGATAAGAATAAGGATAGTTCAACATTGATAAAATTTGGTCACATAATGTAGGATCATGATTTTCCTTTTTAACCTTATTTTTTCATGTGTAAACATGATTTGTAAAGATGTGTAATTATCGAGCTACTTATATTCTTATGTATTGAGACATTTTAAATCCATGTGACCTTTGACTTTGAGTTTAGGATTTAGGTAGACATGATATGTAAAGATGTTGTGTCAACGTCGAAATATCTATATTCTTACATATTACAACATTATGAACCATGTCGCCTTAAGGTCATGTTTTAGGTAGAAATGACATGTAAAGATGTGTTAATTCAAGACTATCCGTAGTCTTACATATCATCACATTTTCAAACCTTTCAACCTTCAAGCTTAGGTAGACACAACTTGTAAAGATGTATTCTCAACATATAACTGCACATATTATTACGCATGGCAACATTTTGAAACCATGAGACCTTTGTCTTTAGGGTTTAGTTAGGTACAACAATTATTGTGTTAGTGTCAAAATATCCATATTGTGAGAATTGCGAATGCATGCAACCCTTGGCTTTTAGGTTTACTTAGATTTACAATACTTTTCATGACTTTTTTTCCTTTAAGGTTTAGGTAGATGTGACATGTGAAGGTGTTGTGACAAACTATCCTCACTTTTATATAATGTGGCATTATGAAAACCATCTGATCTTCGACTTCAAGATTTAGGTAGACATACAGTACTACAATACAATTCTATAGCTTGGCAATGCATCACTAACATTTTTTATACCAGCTCACATTGGGATTTAGCGACGTGATTATATTGTCAAGTGTGCATCAAATCCATGATGTTGGAAAACACTCATTGTTTTTGTTTTTGTTTTATGTCTCACTTGTTAGACAACACAAATATTCCAACAAAGGGCGAACACCTTCAGTAACCACTCACACAACCAAATCAAAGATCAACACATCAATGCTTTGATGTGGTAAAACCCCTACGGGGAAACATCCATGGCCCTAGCCAACGTGGCCACTTGGAGCAATTTATTAATGCAAAAGAAAAATATTATAGAGAGATTTACAAGAGAGCTTCTCACAATCAATCATCAACAAATGACCCACCATGCTCTTTACATAGAAATCATGGTCCAATCGGGTGTTAATCCATGGATCAATATAGTCATTAAGATTGAGGAAAATATGAATCATCGGATCACTCTATGTCAGGAACTTATCGTGACCATTGGATTACCTAACTACAAATGCATACTAATGCATACTAAAGAAACACACTAAGAAACACAATTTTACCTAACGCCACATTAGACCAAGTTGATCTTAACTAACTCCTAAGTGTATAAATATCCCAGCATCACTTATGTCGGGTAACATCATATTATTTCCATTTTTGCATTGTGTCCTCGTCAGTTAAAATTGTTGTGCATCGAAGACATAATGTTTGTGTTGTATCATGCCAAATTAACATCTTATATATAATACTAATACTAATAATCTAATTTTAAGGTCACAACCAAGACAAACACCAAATCCGTGTATGAGATCCCCTTATTTGTGGAACAAGGGATCCCCTTTGCTCAACGATTTGACTTCTAAAGTCTATGGAGGTATACATACCCTATCCCACTTTGTATTTGAACATGTGAACTCCAAGGAGGAAACACATGTTATTAACCATTAAGCACGATTGGGTTGTACATGTGTAGCATCATACTAGTATCATAATAATATATTTGATAAGAAAATTCTATCCCCAAGGATTTGCTCAAGTGGTTCTGAGCCATACGTGAAGCTATCTCCAGCATAGGAGGTCACGGGTTAGAATCTCTTGTTCCCCCTTGGGATTAGGCCTGCCACAGACACAAGAGCTGGCGGTTTACCCTATTTACCATCCACGAAGTGGGGAAGTACTCCCATGTGATATTACCTCGTCGAAAAAATAAAAAATAAATAAATAAAAACTCTACTCTATCATATTTGCACACAATTCCACCATCATTCTTCTAGGAATTCCATATAATAATTGTCAATAATGTTTTTTGCATAACCTAATGTCGGGAATCATGGTAGAAATTGGGTAATCTCTTCTCTTTAAAGTGCAATATAATACGCTACACTAAAGAAGAAGAAAAATAACCATTCAAACTGTTGCTAAGTACCTAACCTTATGGTATACCACCCAAACTAGATTCATGCTAAATAATAATTCCTTATCAACTTATTTTATTTTGGTGGGATTAATAAAATATTTACATCCTCAAATCACAATCTTTCAGTTACCCGAGGATTCAAGTTTGCGTGGAAAATAATTTTGATCCATTGGTATCTCTACTCTTCCATTTCTTGGCTAGCTTAATCCATTAGTATTGCAATATTTCACTTCCTTGCTAGTTGGATTTAACAACCTTTACTTGTGTCCAACCATTGAAGAAGAAAAAAAACCACCATTCACATTGTTGTTAAGTACCTAGTGTTGTGATATACCACCTAGCCTATATTAGTACTAAAGAATTATTTCTTATTAGCTTATTTGATTTTGGTGGTATTGAAAAGACCTTGATATCCTCAAAGTACAACCTTTCAATTCCCTAAGGATTCGGGATTTCCCATAACACATTTTTGATCCAGCATTATCTCTACTCTTCCACTTCCCACTTGGCTTAATCCGTTAATGTTGCAGTCTTCCACTTCCACGTTGGGTAGATTTAGCCTTTGTTTGTGTCCAACCTTGGGAAAGGGAAGGGACACATTGAGTGGTATTTTAGAGAAATAACTCTACTTTCACATCCTCTCAAAGCTTCACTTAATAGATGCAATGCATCGCTCTACCCTCTATTGGAATTTCAATTCCTTTAGAATTTGTTGCCCCATATTGATTTCTCCCATGGTTTTTTTTATTCTATTTCCTTTCAGGAAGAAAATGAAAGAATATGCACACTTGGTAACACCATTTTCTTCCATTTTTCTCAACTTGAATGCTTTAACATTTCAATGGAAAGGTTTTCAAATAAAGAGTTTTTTGAAAGAAAGATTGGCAAATTAGTCATGAAATGGATACATTATGTAGCTTCAAAAATAGTTAAAAAACTACTCTAATAGGTATAACTTATGAAGGTGAAGATACACATGAAGATGAATGCGAAGGTAGTCCAATAGATGTTCCATAATCTCTCTTTTTAGTTCACTACCTCAACTTATGTTTGTAGATCAAGTACTTTAATTTTACTAAGCTACCCACTTATTTGCATGGTTTTAGATACTTTAATTATAATATTGTAAGATCTATATTTTATTCATAAAGTGATCACATAAATGAATAACTAGTGACTACAAAATTCAGACTTCTTAAAACATTAATAGTCATCGGTTGTAAATGGTTAAGAAATTTGAAAATCTTTGTAGTCAATTTCAATTATTTACAACCCATATCTGTTATACAAATTAAGCGCCTTCAATTTATCTAGAGATCAATTCATCATTCTTGTCTTCCCCGTCATCTTTGTGCTCATAAACACCCTTATTATCATCATCCCCTCCTCCCTTTTTGTTTTCTCCACCATCATTTTCACCCCACCACCATCCTTTGTTTTTGGTTAACCAGGGAGGGCACTGTGGGAGGAAGCTTAATAAAATATGTAAAAGTGCAAATTAACATAATTTATATTATGGTACTTCTTGGTGCAGGATTTGTTGCACTTCTTGTAGCAATTTGAGAAGCTCCTTTTTTCCTTGACTAAGCAAGGCCTCCCTTCTCTTACCCTCCGAAGGTGTCCATGCTCTTGTTATGTATTTCGAGGGGGACTACATTAGCAATTTTATTATCTGCAAAACTAAGAGACCAACTTGACAAGTATCAACATTAACAAGTGCATGTCATACATTTTTGCAGTTGCTTGATCCCCTAACTTGATTTTGTAGTTTATATCCATTAAATATATATAGGAGGATTATTTTGTGCTATGTTATTGCTAGAATCATGTGGCCTTACTTGAATTTTCTATGGCTCTTTTTTAGTTCACTGCAATACATGATGGCTTAATATAAGTGTGCCTTTTTTTTTTTTGAGATATTGGTTGCATTTGTAGTTGTATATCCTCAAATCACATTATTTTAGTAGGAATAACTTATTTATGTGAACATACAAATGAACATGAACATAAAGGTAGTCCAACAAATGTTCCAAAATATCTCTTTTCAATCGACAACCTCCCATGTTTGGAGCTTGAGTACTTTAAACTTACAAAGCTACCCACCCATTTTGACCATTGTGATTGAAACCATTATTGTTCTTTCTAGAATAAAAAATAAAAACACCATCACTAAGGACCTCGGAAGAAACCCATCTCTATTATACATACCAAGTACCTTCGAATGGGTAAAATAATATATAATCCCGCCTTCGACCTTTCTCCTCTAGGTTGATCCTTATTGATGATGTTCACAAAAAATGATCCCATTTCTTAGACAAAATCGAACCTAAGATGGATATCATTCATGTCTAGATGCTTAATCATGCTCTTCACCCATGCCACATGTTTCAATTTATTATGTACAAATGACTCATGTCTTCTATGACCTAAATATTTTATTTCAATAATAAAGGAACAAATGACCATGTCTTAACTTAATCATATTTTTGGTGATTCTCAAGTGTTGAAAAATATAATTTTTTTGAAATGAAGCTTTTTGAATATCATTTCAGATAAGCGATCAATTGAAATCAAAGTACAACTTCTCATAGTAGTGATAATTACATCAAATTCAACAAATGTATTCTTAATATATAGAAGAAAACATCACTTATTTCTTAGGTGTGGATGAAACATTTTCTATTTTACTAGTTTCTTTTGAAGTAATATTTTATGATTGTGTCGAGTCATCTATGAAATATTTGAATGTTGTTCATTGGAATCCCGAGAAAAAGTCTTGAGTTTGAACCTTGCTATCATCTTTGCATATAAATGTTTTTCCCGAGATGCAAGACTTGGCAAGGGTGAGTGGCAAGTCTGATTACAAACATATTGAGATGGTGAAGTATTCTCTATAAGAATTATTTTCCATGACTTCAGATGGATCAAATTAAGTATCATAGTAGAATCAATAAACATTTTCTATACTAATACCTTAATTGAAGTATAACACCAACTATTAAAGATGCGTGCAAGTATGCTATTTTGAAATAGTTTAACACTAATTATGAGGGAATTAAATCTAAATCAAATGAAAATGGTATCAATTTGGCTTATTTTAACTTGTTTCTCCTAGTGGGCGTTATCAAACATCGTAATATAAAATTATTTGAAACAATTCTCAAAGAGTTTTATGAATATACAGATCTTCATAACTCAAGAACTACATCTATAATAAACAATTATGTTTTTGAACATAAGATACTTAATATTTTAATTAATTGGTTTCTGAAGGTCGTGGGAGATGGGGAGATAAATACTTCAACTTCATTTTGATTTTTTGTTATTACCAATTGGGTTTACACTATATTTTCAACCTCATGACCATTTTTTGTTCATAAAATTATGAGAAATGCATATCATTTTAGAATTCATTGGAGAAATGAATGATTTGACTTGTGAATAACTATTTTTTCACCCTAACTAGGTATCGAATTCAAAACAAAATTCACTAGAGATTCATCACATTATTTCATTAAGGACATGCTATCTTATGCCTTTGGTTTAAAATATCACAATGAAATTGAGAGGACTTAGAAGAGCTTTAGAACTCCCAGAATAATGGATAACAATTGAGAAACTTAGTCTTGTTTCAAGATCTCAATGTTTTGTCCTTTGGGGAGGCCATACCTAGCTTATTTTTTAGTTCTGAAATTCTTTTGTATTAACAAAGTACATTTCTACGTTGATTGAGTTATATTTTTTTAGATGTGAGTATAGTTTGCAAAAATTCCAAAATTGACCATTTTCACTAGTCACTAGGCAAGCTCCATGTGAGCTAGGTCTTGCACAAAACATAAAAAAAAATTATGTTGTATTTTCATAAAATTAAATGGCTGCAACCTATAGTACTTAGAACAAGATTTCCAATGAGACCTCATTTCCCCAATTCCAAGTTCATATACCTAGTCTATAAAGTGTACAAGTTACACATCTCCAAGAGGGGGAAATTTTGTAGTCATGACTTCATTAATTATAATCTGTTTTGAATCATACAGAAAGATAAAATTGGGCTTGGTTATAATGTAGGGTTGTTTGATACATTTATAATAGTATATGCCATGCTTTGTTTTGACCCCTATCTATCGAGAATGAACTTTGGAAACATTATGACTATTTTTCAAAGTAGCAATTTAGTGGTAGAAGTTCATAGTCTAAAAAGTGTTGTTGTTGGACACCGAAACAAAAATTTAGATTTTCTAGTCTATAACATACCTCAAGGACTTTCCAAAGACATGTCATTTTCCCCATTTTGAAATCAAATGACTCACTTAGAGTTGTCACAAGTCTCCAAACTAGTTTCCAGGGCGTGACCGAGGCAATATACCTAGCAAGGCTTCTAGGCAGAAGAATCAATAGGTGAAAACATTAAATTAAATTTCCAACTTGATGTCATATAAGTACTTTTCTATACATTTTTTACAATACTTTGTTTTTTAGGTGGTCCTAAAAGACATTTTTCTTATATCAAGCACACTACTTCAATCATTTTTTGAAGTTGCCTAGCTGGTGGAGGATGTAATAGTTAGTTTTACAATGGAAATGCACCATTTAATATCCCAACAGGTATGCCAAAAACCTAAACAAAGGAAACAAGAGCACAAACTCACATAACAAGGGAGAGCATTACATCTTTTAAGAAACAAAGCCTTCAATTGCGTGGTTGAAGCATCTTGAACCGAAACAAGGAAGAGCCACACCCAAATATGTTCATACCTCATAATTAACTTGTATTTCTCGTCAAACTATAATGTTGTGCACAAAATTACAATTTTCACAAGTGAGCAAAGGAGTATAATAGCGAAATTCTGTCACTTCATAACTAGGAATGATTTCATCCTTGAATTCCCTACAAAGTAGTTGGATATTAAATGGTTTCTCCTCGTGGGGATCAATGGTTTTTTTTTTTAAACCATATCAGTCATAACTTATCTAACCATTTGGCGATCAAACCACATTTCTAAAAAAAATCATCATTTATCTTAGGCGATAACCAAATGATTTCTTGTTACTACCTTTAAATTTTGGCAACAACACTATTCTATTAGTGTCACATGTGCATCATTGACAATAATTAACAAAACAAATCTAAAATAGAATATTTAGAGAAAAAAAAACTTTCATATCAATTAGAGGGAACTAACAACAAAAACAAATGGCAATAGAAAATATCTTTAGAAATATATGGAAAAAATTCTACACACTAATGTAGAGCATGATATACCACCTACATGTTGAAAGAAGTGAAAAAAAATAGAAGTAATTTAATAGAAACATTTTCTTTTCCTACATAAATTTAAATGACTTGAATTGAAAATTCATGGTTTTCCCAAGAGTGGTTTCTATTAACTAATCACCCATATGTAGCTAATATTCCCAAAAATTTGGGATGCATAGTCATTGATTTGATGAAAATATTAAGAAAAAATATTATATGTTCATGGAAAATGTTTATATTTAGGCGAACAATATCAGCATATGCATAACTATAATCATAAATTAGGCTAATGTTTTTTTATTTTTAATGAAAATATAAAAACATTTAACCTAAATTTCCAGAAGAAAAAAAAAATTTCATCTAAATTAACACTTAAAAAAAACATTATTAAGAATAAATTTGTTTATAACTAAGAGTGACAATAGAATCTCTCACCATTTTTTCCCATAAATCATTTGGGATTTAATGAAAAAAATGTCTATATATGTAGCTAATGCATCAACTTCCGTGTTCCCAAACATAGTTTACTTCAAATGGATAATGAATTCTCCACACCTGTCACCCTTAAATTAGAATTATACTTACAATAATTATATAGTAATTATAATTATAATAATTATAGTAATAACTATTATTTATAATTATAATTATTAATAATTATAGTAATAACTATTATTTATAATTATAATTATTAATAAATGTAATTTTTAAATTGTAATAATAATTTTAAATTTTGAACATATTAATAAAATAACAATATTTTCTTACGCACTGGAAGTGGCCTTTTTGTTTTAGCATATTTTTTGTGATGCAAAATGATGATATAATGGCACAAAATGATGCTATCGCAACCCTTTATTGAAACATTTTTAATACTAATATGGTGTGGGATGATGTACAATTTAATTCAACATTGTGATAGTCGATGCATTTAAAAAAAATTGCATGATCGATGCAAAATGATAAAAAAAAAAAAAAAATGCAAGATCGAAGCAATTAAAAAACTAACAACAAGAACAACAATGCAAAATCCATACTTGCAACGAACTCGTTATCCATTTCTCTTATAAGTTGAAAAGTG
>SNQJ01S0099080.1:0-19604 GCA_010110895.2 Picea sitchensis | reverse complement strand
TGTGTATATATAATAAAATATTATAATAATAGATATACATATATATTATTAATCATATGGTGTGTGTATATATATAATTTTTTTGAATTATTTATTTATATTTTAAATATTTTAATATATATTATTACCGCTCCCAATCTTCCGCTTCCTATAAATTTGGGAGAAACTTCTAATCTTATCCCCATTCCAGATGCTCCCACATTCCAACAACTCATGCAACATATATATATATATATATATATATATAATCTTTCCAAGCATTGTATACAACACACACACACACACACACACACACACATCCTTTGTACTATTGCCTCTTGTGTTAGCCTTGAGACAAACCTAAGATTCTAAGTCTTGGCTTGGGTCTTTTAGTAACCATAAGTATGAGATAATCTTAGGCCATGAACAATTTTAACCTTCCATTGCAATCATAAGATAGACATTAGCAAATACACTATCCATTTTTGTTTGTATACTAAATTTTCTTTATAGGTATTTTATATTGATGAGATGAGATCATCACAACAACCAAGAAAACCTCAACAACCAATTGTGTCTTTCATATAGTTTGTTGCACACTAATGTTTTCATGTGATTTTTGGGCACTTGTAACAATATGATCAATCATGATCAACCATGATCAACCATTACTTCTATATATAACCATAAACATAAGCATGCCATAACACCATCATCAACACTAAACCATCTCAATATCATCATTATGTAAGAACATAATTAAACTGAAACATGAGCATAACATCATAATAGGAAAAATTGCAATGATCAGATCATACTTAATCACTAGAATGCACACTAGAAGGTGGACCCTATAGTAGCCTATTCAAAGAACATTGAAAGTGTTAGTCCCTAAAGTTGCACTTGACTGTGAGAGGGAAAGCTAGGGCATCATCAAGTTATTTTAATGGTATTTATGAAGGGTTTTTGAATAGTTTTTTTTAGAAAATGGTTGAAATCTGGTTCAAGGATTCAATAAAACATATAACTCAATAATAAAGCAAGTAAACATCCCACTAGCTTAGTAAATGGTAGACACTTTAAGAGATCAAATGGTAAGGTAAATAAAGAAAGGAAGGTATGTGCGTAACTAGTTTGTCAACTCACACATGAATTTCTCATTCCAAAATATCATTAAGAAGCAAGAACATGTACTTGAAAAAAAATCTTAATTATGAATAAAAACAACAAAATTTTCACCGTGTCACTCACAATCAAGGAATCATATGCATTGCAACATAATAAATGTATTCAAATAAGAAAATAAACAGATAAAGATATGAAAATAATATCTGACCATCAACATGCCTTTTCCATTTAATACCAATATGAAATATAGTCTTGTCTTACAATGAAGTCTTTACAAAACATAGCCTTTGAATTCCCAACTAATCGACCTTTTACTTCTCCTTCTACCCTATTTATATAGAAATAATACATATTTATCAAGATCCAAAAGAAATGGATTTGGAAACCTCCTCATCTATATTTAGTTTCTTGTTTCAAATAATAAAGGAGGAGATCATATTTGATCTCCAAGTTGAATTGATGAGGTGGCTTGTCAACTGATGTCCATGAGATTTGTTTAGGAAAATAAATATGGTAAATTCCTGAAAAATAGGGTCCAACAATCTCTTCATATCTCCAAAACGGTGATAGTTGTGTAAAATCCGAGAGAGGTTTTTGTGAAGGGGCCCGTTCCCAACAAAAAAAATTTTTGGTTTCCAAAAATTCATTTCCAAATGCTTTCAAACCTCGCCCAAAATAGGTCACTAAAAAAGGAAATCATTTAATGTGAAATCTCTGAAAAATAGGCCTCAAAGATATATTTGAACCTATTAAAATGTGATAGTTGTGTAAGAACCAAGAGAGGTTTTTGGGAAGGGGCATGTTCCCCCAAAAAAAATTCTTTTATTTCAAATAATTCATCTCCATCGTTTCAAAAACTGCTCTTGAAGATAAAGACCAAAACAGGAAAAACAAAGTATTTCCTGTATTTGATTTTTGTCTTTCTTCTTTCTGTTTCCATCCTGAACTTTGGGTGTTCCTCAACTGGAGCAGGTAGATTTAGGTTAATGGAGGTTCGGGGATTTCTCAGTTTAATTTCATACTTTGAAGATGATCCACTACCAAACCCCTTCTCCTTCAACACTTTTGATTTTTTAATTTCTGGAAAATCCTGTAACTGGTTTATTTATGGAAATAAATCATTTTTCTCATCATCATATGTGCCTTTGAGTGCAGATTCAGTGACTCAAACTGATCTTATGGTTCCCCTAGTTACAGGTCTCCTTGAACACTGTGCAATCTGTTTTCCCTTTTCACGTTTTTTCCTCTGTTCTTGAGATTCCTCCTCTGATTTGTGTGAAGAAGATGCCAAGGTCTGTTTTTTGATCTCTTTCTTAGTATCTTCTGAATTGTCTTATATGATAATAAAGTTTTCCTTCTTGATAGAAAGATGAAACATGGCCTTTGAATTCAGTATGAATTTTTTTGAAGGCATGGTAGAATTTCGTCTAAGGTATTTAGGTACAGGTGTCTTCTTCTTACTCTGTTTTTTACCTTTTGCAGTCTTCTTTCCTGTAGGTTGTTTCTTCTGTTTAGTTTGACTTTGAACTAGGCTTGTGGTGTAATCTTCAGGTTCATTAGGTTCCCTTTTAATATTTGGATCAAAATGGATATCAATCTCTTCATCAATTTTAAGTTTCTTACCTCGACTGGTAGTGCCTTTCTCATTAAGTTTACCCATAGGCAAATCACCAATGGCTTGTTGTGTTTGTAATTTTCTCTTGCCAGCATGAGTTACCCTGGCTATAGGGGAATTTTCTTTCACCAAAACATCAGTGGCTTGAGAGGCCTTTTTACCTTTTCTAGGTTTCTTCTCCTTAACAGTTTTAGACTTAGTTTCCTGTGGTTTAGGTTTTAGTGACTGAATTAACCAGTCCCAAGACCTCTAAACTTCATTTAAAGAAAAGATTACCAACATTTTTATCAACCCTTGATGTAAAAGACTATTATTTGTTGTTGCAGGATGTGACTTAATCCTCTTAGACATCTTAGATAGGTTGTGAATGATCAACATAGTAGTATTCCATTCTTTTCTCACCCAGCTATGTGGAATACCTTGGCTCCAATTGGGGTTTTGCTTTTCTGGAATTAAAAACTAATTTATACACTCCATAACTAAATTTTCTTTCTTCCACCATCTTTCCCCATATACTGGTAACTTGCATGCTTTGTCTATGGAGTGCTATGTCACGTGCATGAAGAGTTTACCAACCACATTTTCAAAACCATCGAAATTCTGTGCAAAGATCATAGAAATATGCTCATCATGACCCTGAAATGTCGAGAAGAAGTCAAACCAACCCGCATATTTAAACTTCTGTGCCATATGAGGAAAGGCTTCGAGTAAGTATGTCCCTTTTGGCTCCAACATGGTTATCTGCCCACTCTTTTTGGGTGCCATGACACCGATACAATTCTGTGGAAGGGTTCTGAGAACGTCTCAGGTTCGATCACCTGCTTTTGAGGATTGTTGAAGTCTGGGAGCTATTCGTTCACCGACAGAGCATGCATGGAGTAATAAACATACTAAAAATAGGCGGATTATGATTTCATACATATGGAATAATAATCGGGCGTGTTGATTTGATGTCAAGGTGGCGAGTACAACTCGATCCTCCGAGTTAGCTGTCATCATGAGAATTACAACATGAAATAGATCATACAAAGATATGTAGATCCTCTAGTAATGATTTCAAGTGTTAAAACACGATCTCAAGAAGGTGGCGCATGCAGAACTATCATTACTCTTGGCGTTGCAAGAATAACACTATTCTTATAGAGCCATTTCCACTTTGATAAATTTGAAAATTCAAATGAGGGAAAGGACAAATGATGTGATAGAAATCCTTTTATATCATATCCTAACTTTTAAAAACTTAAAAACATTTAAAATGTGCATAAAAAAATGAAAACAAGCTTTCAAACCAAGAAGGGAAAAAACAAAGTTTAACAAAAATCATGAAAAATGGGTAGAACATGGATTAAGGACACCCGATCAATAAAAAAACAAGGTAGAACATGGATTAAGGACACCCAATCAATAAAAAAACAAGGTTAAGGACTAACATAAAGGATCATTAAAAACCATGGCAAGGTCAAATAATTTGAGTGATTTTCCTTTGAATTTTGCGTTAATCATGATGGCTCATTACAATACTTTGCAATTAAAACTATGTTAACTAGAAAATAAGTCAAATGATGTAATGCAATAAAAAAATAAAAATGACTCAAGTATTTTTGTTGGAAAATGAACCTTCATGTCACCTTTTGCACACCCCTAGAAGGTTGTTACAAACTTACATATGATAAGTAACTCACTAAATTATAAACATCAACTACTAAAATGCTTCTACCCATTTTGATGCTCTTGCTTAAAGCGGAAGAAGGGAAAGGAGACTTGTGGCTTCATATGAATATAAGGAGGGATTACGGGGCATTGATATAAGGAGGGATTATAGGGCCTTGTTCAAATAAATTTTGGTAGCCATACATGGTTATTGGTGCATTAGTTCTAATAACATCTATATCTAAACAATCTACCATATATAAACATGATGTGATAAGCATGTTATGTTTGTTATGATGAGCAAAGGGTTGTGAAAACCATCAAAACCATTACAAACTTAGTTTAAACATGCATGTAATTCAATTCTAAAATCACTTTAACGAATTGAGAACGAGATCAATAATTTGATAATAAGTTTCTATTTTAGTTACGACTATAACGAAATTAATAATTCAAAAATAAGCTTTTTTTACTCGGCGGATGCTCTATTCTTCAAAGAATCATTTTATTTTCAAAGAATAATCTTTAATGAAATCATGAAAAGGAAATATTCCTTTAACCTTTGAACGAAGAAAAAAACCAATAAATTCTAACTATCATAATTTATATAATGAGCATAAAAAAAGACAATGTACCCCACATAATTATGATCATTTATGGATAAATTACAAATGAGTCGGTCACAATTTTTATGAAGTTCCCTTTCAATTACTTATGTATTAAAATTAATTTTTTCATTAAGAGTGATCACTTTTAAATAGTATTTAGTTACCCACATCATTGTAATCTTAAAATAAATGATAATTCATAAATAACACTCCACAATTTGTTTAAGTTTGATTCTCAATGACATGTTTTAAGAAATCATTTTTTNTTTTTCATTAAGAGTGATCACTTTTAAATAGTATTTAGTTACCCACATCATTGTAATCTTAAAATAAATGATAATTCATAAATAACACTCCACAATTTGTTTAAGTTTGATTCTCAATGACATGTTTTAAGAAATCATTTTTTAATTAAAAAAAAAACAAATAATGATATTCAAATTGTGATATAATAGTAAATTGGTGATTTGGTTAAGTAAGATTGTTGGTTGTCTCATGTTACCTATCTTTTTTGGAATATGCATTGACAAGTTAGAGGGTTGTTTGAAAAAATCTGATTGTATCGGTCCGACTTTTGCTGATATAGTCATCATCCTTTTACTTTACATTGATGATGTTGTTCTTATGGTGATGAGTCTTTATTATCTTGACAAGTAATTAAAGATCCTCAAGGATTTCTACTCTAGTATGAGAATGGCTATTAACAGTGACCAAATGAAGGTTATGATAATTAAATCCGATAAGGTCACTTACACTAATTTCCTGTATGACAACAACCTGGAGGAAGTGAATTCATAAAAATAGCATAATTGAAACTATAACATAGAGAAAATTAGAACTATAACATAGATAAATGGATAAATAAAGGGTGGAAATCTTGTTATGGACTTGAAAATAGTTGGAAGTCAGTGGACCTTTTGCTATTAGATAAGAAGAAACTCCTCTTTGAGACCCTTGTCACTCCTGTTATATTATATGGCTATGAATCCCGGGGCTACAACATCTCTAGAGAATCATAGAGAAATATTGAGAAAATCCAAAAGTGCTTTGTAACTTACAATCTTAGAATGAAAGGAAATACACCCTATCCTATCCTCCTCATAGAAGCGGTCTTTCACCCATTAAGTGCATGACTATGATTATGTACCTAATGTGTGAGAACAAGATAAACAACATGGAGACACGAGGATTCCAAAGTCCAAACCACCCACGACTTTGTAAAATCCCAATTTTGATCCCCTGATTAATTTGTGATTAATCATGTTTAACATCGACTTTAAATCGATGTGGATATTTTATTACCATGCCATGGTGATCTGGGCACATAAAAAAATGTACTTATATTTGATTTTCAGTTAATGAAGAAACCAAACAATTGATTCAGCAGGAGTGTCTACATGGGCTATGATACCATNATTCTACATGCCTCATAATCCCAAGACACCTTGCTAAATTATTTTTGTGAGTAGCTATCTATTTCTCCCTTTGACTAATCTAAAACCAATCATTGAATGCATGTAAAGGGGTTGGTGGAAGAAGTCACCTCCCTAGTTATGAGGACATGGGAAAAGTGCCCTCATAATGGGAAGGGTAATGTTTAATGCATGTAAGAGGTGGGTGAAAGAGTCATCTTACCCAGTTATGATAGCATGGGATGAATACAATCCTTTTTGGAATCATGAGAGTCAAACTTGCATGAGAGGTAGATTAGAGAGAAAACAAAGAGTTCATGCAGGGAAGGAGAACGAACCATAGTGTGTGAGGAAGAAAAACCATGAAAAAAAGTGTTTAGTATCTTGAGATGAGCATAAAACTGGGATGTACTATTGAAGTTACAGGATTACAATTGGGACCTTTTTCGACACACATTGAAGAGCACTGGAGGGGGAGACTTCTGAGGGAATATGGAGTAAGGAAGGGAGTTCTCTCCTTGTGCTATGTGGGGCAGGAATTGGGGGTGCCTAAGAGATTTGTTGTTCCTATAGACTCAACAATGATTTTCCTGGCAGGTAATTCCTTACTCCGAGTTAGAGAGAGTCTACACAAAAATCCCTGAGATTGCCAATTTCTCCCTTGTGGTATCATAAATTGGTAAAGTGAGTGCACTGTTACAGAGATATTTATGTGCAATAGAGCCTACGATTGGGTGAAAAATCACTCACTCTTAGTTAGTTGTTTGGATAGTATCTTACAAACATATAAGTTCTTATTTATACTTTGTAAATTCACATGCCTGTTCAAATTATAAAATTTGCATATAGTGTTTGAAGAGGAATATGTTAAATAATTGGATGGTTGTGTGTTCATTGATTTCCTATGTGAAACGATGAACTACTATGATGGATATTTTCTTTGATTTTATACCACACAAAATCTCAGGTTAGAAGTCTCAAATAAACCACGTTTAAGTTCTGGAAATGAGGATGGTGATTGTTATTTCATTCCTTTACTAAAATTAAATAATGAGCTAGATATTTGTGGCATTATAGTTATGGATTTTGCGATGATTGGGAATATATTGCATTGGGATTCTTGTATTTCAAATCAATTTGTGTAATTGGTTCCTATGCCTCATGTATCTCGATGTCGATGTGTGCTTTTTCTTTTTCCATGCTAACACATCTTACTTATGATAATAATGTAATGAGACCATCTAGTGTGTAAACTTAAATTATGAATTGTGATCTTTGGCAATGAAAACTCCCGGCAGGTATATTCAATACCACGTAAAACCAAGTGTCATATATAGACAAGATGATGTAAGGAAGTGGAAAATGTTTAATATCTTTAGGTGGTCATAACGTCTCGCTCTGAGCTCATAATTGAGCAACAAAAGAGGCATTGGAAATATTTTGAGTAAAAACAATTTATGAATTCAAAAATAAGATTTGAACATCGGATTTTTTACGAAACCAAAATAGTATCCTAAGAGTGGACTTAGCACATCTATGGAAATTAATGAAATAAATCATAAAAATGATTCATTTTCACTGTCATCTTGTAATAGGGACATACAAAATGGTATCAGGTCAATAAGTTAAATCCAGATGAAAGTGAATATGTATCACCTCACCATCTCAATAGAACTTAGGGGGTAGTGTGTGTTACAGGCTTAAGCAGGGGTGGTATAAAGATGTCAAATCTTGACTAAATTAATTGGGGAATAAAGGATGATGTTATTTTGCATAGTAATGATAATATTAAAAATATTATCATAACAAAATTCAAGGAGAAATTTTAGTGTTACAAAGAATTTCAAGATAAAAGAAAATTAAGCTACTATAAGGAGGTGATCAACCCTAATCTATAAGATCAAAAGTATCTCTATGTTTTAGATAGCATAAAGAAGAAAGTCAAAATTATTAAAATAAGAACAAACTCTCATGAGCTACATAGTGAAATAGGGTGTTGGACAATTCTTAAATCGTTGTGGATCGAAAGAATTTAGCATCTTTGTGACACAAAGATGGTTGAATATGAAAAGTACTTTCTCTTACAATGTCCTCCGTACACCCACATTAGATCACAATTTCAAAATATTTGTTTCAATACCGACCTTCCTAACCTTCTAACTCATCAAAACTATGGTGATTTAGGAATGCTTCTCTTAAATTTTTTCGAGCACAGAAATAAAATTCTAAAGCAAACCAAGTAATTATTTACCTTTCTTAAGGTCTGATAGACCAAATTTGGTTTCAATGGACGTTAACCATCATCATCATCATATTGAAAAAAGTTTGATTTTCAATATATTTATTTATATTTTATTTCAAAAAATTCTCAAATGACGTGTTTCAAGAAATTAATTCCATTTTAATAAAAAATTTAAAAATTAATTAAAACAAATAATATAACTTAAATTTTATCTTAAGAGTTTTTTCTATTTAAATGGAAAATATACCTAAAATTTGACACAATAGAAAGAAAATGTGCAAAAACAAAATTGTCCATTCAAAATAAGAATATAAATCAACTATTTATGTGATGATAGGTGCCCAATTCAAGTCCTCTAGGTGAGGCGTATTATCGCAYAAGTTGTAGGTTGGGAAAATCCCRACCCAACCACTGAAATGGAGACAACTTTGAGAACACCTACCCACTGTCACCTTAGGCAGGTATTCATTGTAAGCTCCCTTAACCGCTGTCAGCTCATTCGACCAACCAGAACCGCCTAAACCGTATTGAATCGTTGCTCCCTTAACTGTATTAAACCGCCAACAACTCATTCAGAAACCAACCCAAACTGTATTCAACTGCCACAGCTCGTTTGGAAACCAACCGAAACCGTTTTCTTGTTGGGAGCTTCTGGAATGGTCCATTACTCCATCTACGGTTCTCTAACTAAATTAATGTGGAATAGTTAACACATAGCCAATAGAATCTTGATGGAAGCTTGGATATAAATACTTCTGTTTGGTCCCCAAGCTTGCTTAATTCAATCAATTTCCTTCAGTCTTACATCATCAATCAAAGTGAGCAGAGCTTGGAAGTGCCATACGAAAAGAAAAATTAGTGTGGAACTGGGAAAACGTCTACAACAATTAGTCAAACTCAAGCAGCATCAATGGCCGGAGGTATGATCCATTTGGCATCTAAATTTCAATTCTTTTGAAGAGTTTTATTCTGCATATTTTAGAATCGAATTAAAGCTTACATTCATGTCACTTTAGAGATGATAGAATCAACTCAAGGGGGGAATCCCAATGACCCTAGGGGGAAATGAGATGGAAAGTGAGATGTATGAATGGAATCCCCTATAGGTCAAGTTACTAGATGGAATAATGATTAAGAATGAGTCTCAGGAAAGGTTTAAGGTTGCCAATTCCTTGGGTACTTGCCGAGAGTGTTTGTACTTTCCCGAGACACAAGAAAAACCAACTGTGTGTAGTATATGTTAGGTGGAAAAAAAATTTAAGATTTCTATCCCTAATAGAAGCATTAAAAAAATATGTATATCATAAATTAAATCAAGTAACTAATGCATATTAGACCACTTAAAGCATCAAATATTAGTTGAGTTATGAAGCATAAAATATGTAGATGAATTCTCAACATTTTAGCACAACTTTAGTGGTATTTGGATGGCTGTGAAGATAAGTTTTCAGAGTATATTTATGACATCCAAATGGCTGTAGCAGTGATTTTCTATAGCAACAACGTTTACCCCAAGAAATCAACCAAAAGATTGCCCAACAATAGCTAACATCAAGTAGATTTATAATAGCAACTTTCCAACTAATTCCAATAGTAAAAGAGTGAGAAATTGAGCTTGAAAAAGAGAGTTTGTTGCATCCTTAATGGTTGTAGCATGAAATTATAAAATAAATAAGAAACACTTAGCCAATTGAGATGCCCTAGGGGCAATAACAAGCCTAGAACATCAAGGAAAGAAAGCAATTTGAACAGGTTGATTCCTTTGTGTTTTCACGTATCCCAATGCAACAATTTTATTTCTCCAATGAAAATTAAAAATGATTAGTGCCTTACTATTGGGTTGTGGGGTCAAATAATGTGAAGACTAGACTAAGTCCTTGGGGGTGTAAATCCTCTTACTCCCCAAGGAAATCTAGGTCCACTAGGAAATGCTAAGAGGGTGTAAGCCCTTTTACTTCTCTTAGCAAAACCTTATACAACTATATGACCTTGGATGTAAGAGATTGATCCACAAAGAACCTAGGGGTGTAAACCCTTTTACTACCTAGGGTTTGTGAAACAAGCAAAGGTGAACTTGAAGGGTATACATCCTTGTAGTTCTCCAAGCAACCTTGAAATTAATGACCTTTCACAAGCAAATAAATGAAATCTTGGGGAGGGTGTATACCATTATACTCCACCAAGGGTTCATCAACTAACAATTATGCAAGAATCAATAATTTTTGACAACAAGTGCAGAATTTCCTTACCAATTCCAAATAAATGCAAGATCAAACCCTAAGTGACCAAGAGAATTCCATCAACAAGCATGAGAAAAAGCTTCCAAGTGTAGCACACCACTTTTAACCATCAATAGCAAGAGAAAACCATAACAATTGCAAGAGAGAGCTAAAATGCTCCAAGAGTAGCGAACATTTCAGCTTAGTATCCTTCTCCACAAGGGAGATCTATGTTCAAATGAGATACAAATGATCTCTATTTATACTAAAACTCTAAAACATACTTTTTCCACATAATTAGGGTAAAATATAAGATAAGGGGTCAACGACCCTTATCTTACCCCTTGAATCAAATAATAATATTTAATTTGTACTTTTGCATATTAAAAACCCTAAAACAAGATGACATCACCCCTTTAGGGAGACGTTTTGGAACTAGGAGCAAGTCATTGGATTTGGGGAAGCATGGAAAGGCCTCCAAAGGCGACTTGTCATCTCTCCAAGATTCTTCTTTATGGTTCAAATCCTTCCTTCCTTCAAAAAATGCCATGTGTCAATGAACAACACCTCCATCACCACCAAACCCCCTCAAGCCATGATGTCTTCTAGGCCTCCAAAGGCAAGTCATCATGATCCGACATGTGGGCCCTTGTCATCTAACCTGTGGGATTCAAGCCCCATGGAAGCCCAAGCTAAGCTTGTTCCTCAAAAACTGTCCACTAACAAGGTCCTGCAAAACAAAAGGTTACACCCTCCAAAGATCTCAAGTCAAAGATATCATGACAAGTGTAAACCACACTTAATAAAAAATCCACCTAGTCATATATGCATCAAAACTACCTCATCAAATTAAACAAATGCTCAAAAACCCTATACAAATGAGCAAGTTTAAGTATGGGAGGGGTGTCATAAAAGTCCTATTGGGTAGACCAAATCCCTCAAGTAGGGGATGCTCCAAAGGATGACCTTTCAAGGTTATGTAGTGGATGATGAGGTGGAAGGGGTTTAGGCTTCATAGGTCGACGAGTTTCATGACATACAAGGGCTCGCATTATCTCATTTATGGGTGCCTTTGTAGAGGGTGTGTGGCACCTTCATTTGCGATGCAATTTTTCAAAGCCCATCTTCTTGCCATTCTTTCTTCTTATATTTATTTCATGTTTTAAGGAACAAGTTGAAGACCACTTTCTTGGCTTGGTGTCCAGATAATGATAGTGTCATTCACAAATACCTTGCGGAATGAAAAGGATGGGTTGTGATGAGACCCCCTTTCTCTCAGTTGTGCAACTGAGAGCTACTACCCTAGCTTGGTGACCAGATGATGGTAATGTCATACCATTAAATACCCATGATCATGATAGGATGGCTCGTGATGAGACCTCCCATCCTGCAACTAACCCCTTAAGTTTTCATTATCATTTGTTTTTGTAGGTCCCCCATTTCTTATAGAGAAGTGTTTCATTACTTTCTCGGGGATCCCTGGGAAAAGCATCTGGAAGGTCTATATTTAGGATTTTATCCTTTTAGCCAACAACAATCCCTCTGGGCCTTCAGCCCCTTCTTCCCATGAAATGAGGTACATGTCCTTCTTGGGTCACTAAAGTCAAAGGGCCCAGAAGAGGGAAATATGATGGGAATGTAATGAGCGGAAGGTGGTAAGTATGGTCGATAATGGTACAACAAACCCTCAAGGGACCCCCAGTCAAAAACCTTCCCTAAAGGTTGGCCGCTTAGTAGGAAATCTATGACACTCACCAAGGTGAAACAAGGTCAAAAGAATAATTTCCAAGTAGGGGTTCTATAATCAAAAGTAGTTCAAATACAACATGTTTATATGCCTTAAATATTAGGGTGATTACCCGCCACAATACCTAAGTTGTACCACATGGAGCAAGACCCATCTTCCTTTCAAAAGCTAGCTGGTATGGTGGATGCACTAACAATGGATCAGAATGTGGTGATAGAGCGGGCTTCCATATGTGAAAGTGGACACTGCTAGTCATGTGGTCTCTCGACACTCCATATATGCAATATGAGGGCCTCGAGACATCATCTCCTTAGTTATCCCACAAAATGGAGATAACAAGGCGCACTAATTTACATTGATGGGTTGACTAGGGCTTCTATCCATGAATGTGGGGAAACATCACTTAAGTTTCCCAATGAAGTTTTCATTGAAAAAAACAAACAAATACACATTCAATAAAATATTATTTGTTAACACTAATATGAATAAGTAATATCATTACTAGCAAATAAACACATAATAAATTTGAGTTGTGTTTTTAATATTGATTGGCTGATATATTATTGATCTTTTTTTTATTTGACTAGTATCTCTTAAAACAAAATTTTTTCATAATGAATTATATAATCTAATATTGTCGTGGGTAATTTGTTATATAAGTGCAAAAAAAAAACCTAATCTAACTAGTTACTAAAACTAGGTATAGACAAAACAAATGATAGGACAAAATGCTCACATGCAAATATGTTCTTTAACTTAACAAGAAGTTGTAAATAATGCAAAACTGAATTATGGATTCAATAACAAACAAAATTCACAGATCCATTATTAGGGTAAAAGAATGGTATTTGACTTATTCAAATGGACAAAATAATAACTTACAGTGCTATACTTGAAGAGAGTGTGTGACGACAAGTAGCTCCAAAGTTGTATGTGGGAGGGTCCTTTTACCTGCTTATATGATCAATCTTCAAATATTGTATGGAAGGGCAACAAACTCCTTTGTGAATGGACACCAAGAGAAGCAAGCACATAGAAAGTGGGAAAAAGACTCAAGCAACAAAGGATGTGAACAATGATTCTTTATATCTCCAATAGAATATTGGCAACATTACCTTGTTATTTTTTCCTCCTTTCAAATGCACCCCATGGCTTCTTTATATAGATGGACAATGAAACTCCAATATTGAAGTAACTTCCAAATGAACTCTCCTAATTCATTAATAAGAATCCATGAGTGTTTTTTTCTTTTTTGGCACTTGGGTGAGCAAAAAGAGACAATCCAGTGTTAATTAGGCATAAGTAACATCACAATTAGTATGTTAGAATGAAACCAAATTCACAAAGAATTCATGTATAAGAAATAAACAAAATAAAGCATAAATATAACAAGTATGGGAACAAAAAAAATAAAATATGGAAGAATTGTATACCGATGGAAAAGACCAAGTTGATAACATAGTAGAGGATTGGGATGAGAAAGTGGACTCTCCTTCTCCTCCTTGGGAGGGTCCTCTTGTGTCCCTTGGAACCTTCTCTCTTTGATTGAACAATAAGGTGCAAAAATATCTCCAAAGGGGAGAGGTTCAATGCACTAGCTTGGCGCTATGGATGCAAGAATGAGGCCTTGGGAAAGAGGATTCTCCAAAACTCATTCAAATATCATAACAATGCTTTTGATTCTATATATTTTTATGTATACCCACGACCTCCTTTTATAGGCCTTGATCAAGCTCAATAAAAACTATTTCCAAGTGGGAAAGACGTGACACTTAGGTGTGGCTTCCCATGTATGAGTGAACATGGAACCACTTAGGGTACCAACCTTGAATTCTAAGGATCTCAAGACCTCTTGGTACCTGAACCCTAGAGTACTCATGATGATATTTTTGTCATAAATGTGCCAAATGTGGTTGATACTTCACTTCTGTTCAATTCATGTGGATTTCAAAAAAAAAGTCGACAACAAAAAACCTTTTAATAGAAATGGAGAATATTTGCAATAGTATTATGATTGAGAAAATAATTAAAGGATTTTCTCAATAATTGTTTTTGCTAAATTATTGAAATTGTTGTAACAATAAAATATTACGAATTTGAACAAATAGAGAAAAAAATAGAATAGTATAAATACCATCTCTTTCTATGGAGTATGGGTTGGAAAATTTATAATCAAGTCTATATATTTTTATCAGTTTGAATATAAGTTTGAAGATCTTTGCAGTTTGAAAATCTAGAACTGGAACTTGTGCATTTCTGTTAAGTTTTAGGAAAGGATTGAAAACCTCATGGCTAGAAATCTTGGTATAACAACTGTATACTTTTATCGGTGAAATAATTTAAGTTGAAGGCCATGTTTTATTGGGAAATTGAAGGTGTGAACTAGAATCCTACATAAATGAATTTATGTAAGTGTTTGATTTAAAGTTTTCATTTGAAAAGCTTGAAATTCCTTCCTTGTTTTCTTACAATTTCTTAGTAAAAGCAATCATATACAGAGTATGTTATCCATTATTTCAAATAACTATTTATTTGAAAGAATCAAAATGTTGTATTCGAACTTATTAGTTACTCGATTTAGTGAGTTACTTCCCGGATCCTGTAATTATTCTTCCTTTTGTGTCTGAAATATTCATAATCGACTGTGAGCTATCTAGGAATATATAATATTGTATATTAGTTAGGATATGTTAATACATATATTTAATATAGTTAGTATATATTAGTGTTAGGTCATATTTTTTCCCTATGGATTGAATTTTTGTCACATTCAAAGAAACCTTTTGTGGAGGCAACCAGGCCCACATACTTGTGGATATCACCATACCAAATGAGTATAGGTCTAATCGGGGCCTGGATCAGGTGATACTCCCCTGTTGTAGGATGAATTTTTTCACCTGTCAACATTTGGATACACAAGGTGTGGCCAATAACATGGATGTATGAAGATATGGGTGACTCAATGTAAATGCTCTGACCAAGGGCAAGTAGGGATGCCATTGGGTAAAAATGATGCCATCTAATGTGATCACCTGGGTCTACTTGCTTGTCGTAAAATAAAAGGTCCTTTGTGAAGAAATTGAGAACAAAATATTAAGACAAGAAAATTGGCGGAAAAGGCCTCAAGCCATATTCTCGACACTGTATTCAATGTAATGATACAATTATATAATACAATAATGAAACCACCTCAATTGATCTCACATTGACACCTCATCGGTAGATAAGGTAGAAGGAGAAAAAATAGGATCTAGAAAGACACTTAGGAAAACAATTATATCATAGTATGTGAAATATAACAAAATGGTATATTAGGACATTATGATTGTATATGAGTAAGAGGCTAAAATTCCCCCCATTAATCATAAGCACAAACAATAATACCAGCAATGCAACATAAACTTGTATCATATTCAAGTCTTCTCACTGGAACTCCTAAACTGAGCCTCAATGAAGAACTGCCTGAAAACCTACCAAATCTAGATGTTGAAAACTTTGGAAATCTCACAATGTAATCATGTGAGCCAAAATTCCTATAATTTGTTCACTGATTTGAACCCCAATATGATGAGAGCTAACCAAGAGAAGTAAATCAGATATAAGTTTGACACATCTCTAAAAATGCCTGACAACTCAATCAAATGTTAAGCTACAATGAAAAATGATCCATCTATCCTCTGCTAGGTCGAATGACCATCAAGGTGAACAAAATGTTCACATCATTGCTCTCAAAATAAACATCCCTGTGTATAATTCAGTTTCAATACATTGAACCATAATTCCACCAAAGTATGCCATGTACAGAATGTCGTTTCCCATCTGGTAAATTTGATGCCCATCTGGCATATTTGATTTTGTTTTTCCTGCTTTCTACAGACTATGGTTTCCCATCTAGAAAATTTGATGCCCATCTTGCATATTTGTTGTTGAAAATTTTAGTCTAACAACCATCTTTAATTCCAACATTAATTCCCCCCTTTGTCAATTGAAAGGAGAGACCACAAGTGGTTTCACGAACCATCTTCACTGGATTTTTGAACTCCCCCCTTAAGGTGCAGATGAGTTACATAATTGTACTCCCCCCTCTAGGCTCAAGAGAGTACCAAAGTTATTCCATTTGTATACAACACAAAGTGGGCATGTGGAAACAACTGCATGTTATCTCATCTTGTGAGGACCATGCTTAAAATCTACGCCATAAGGGGACTACTTTGGACTTAATTTGAAAGAGCATATAGGATCATCACCAAAATCATCTATAATAGTTATTTGAAAGTTTTTGATTGTTTTCATTTATCCATGTAGTTGTGGCTTTACCTCTGTCTTGACTAGATGGTAAGACTGATGTAGTTTCTTTACTTATTGATTCCATTTCCATGAAGTTATCCATCCATAATTAATTGTTTGCTTAACCTTTTTCTTCTTTTGACATTTTTTTGAAAGGTGATTTGTCTTCCCACAATGAAGACAAGGATGGAGATCAAAACACTGTGACTCCAAGTGACCAACTCTATGACAATCTTGGCACTTATTAGTAATATTCTTCACTTCTTCACGAAATCTTGCACACAAAAACTAAATTGGCTTAGAGTAATCTGGGATATGAACGTTGTTTCTTTTGTCATATCCTAAGCCATGTCGATATTTGTTAAAGGATAATTCTTCCCAAGGTCTGACAAACATCTTGGAAAGATCATTTTGACTTTGTTCTTTTACTTCTTCACATTTTGTGTTGCTTCTATTGTCATTTTGTGCTACTTTTTGGAACTCATCTTTGAAATAATCCATATCTTCTGTGTCTTAGTCTTCTGTATCACAAGTAACATCAACCATCTACATTATGTCTTGCGTGTCACAAATTGCATCAACTTTTTGTATGAACTCATTTGTATCACATGCCATATCAACCATTTGGATAAACTCCTGTGTAGAAAATGTTGCATCAACCTTTTGGACAAGATCCTCAGTATCACATATTGCATCAATATTCTCTACTAGATCATTTGTGTCAGAACTTGCATCAAATTTTTTATTTGCTTTAGATGTTGCATCAATCATGTCATCAATTGATTATGCTTTTCTCTTAACTTTATCTGAAGTGCATCAATCAATTGATCCTTCATTTCTATTTTATCTTGAAGATAATTTGCTGACTGTATTGTATCAACCATGTGATTAATTATGTTTTGGTTTTGAATAAATTCAACTCAAGTGTTTCAATCAATTTATATTTCATATCAATTTGATCCTGTAATTGATGGTTGTACTCTTGCAATTCCTTGATTTCTTGAGAGGTGTTTTGTAAACACTTTCCTTCTTTACCCATTTCTTATTATTCTCTCGCTCACTTGTCACACTCGCTTGAACTCACTCTCTTGTATTTTTTAATTCGTTTGCTCACACTCTCTTACAACAAGGTGTCGATGTCGGATACTACCGAAAATCCACCCCAACTCGTGATTATTACAATGGTTCGAGTTTGATTCTAACAAGTTTCAATTCAACCTTTTGAATACAAACTCAATAATAGAATGACACAACCAAGTATTGGGTGTCAGATTCAACTGAGAATGCACCCGAAAATTCCAAATTCAACTTTACTTGATTTCAAAAAGACAAGTAAACTTACAAAAAACAAATTGTAAGTTACAATTATTGTTGATTCAAAAATTGAATTGATCTTCAAATTTGACTGTGCTTTGATTCCAGGTCACGTCTAGATTTTATTTGATTGCAAGCTTGATTTGTGCATTGCTAATGTGGTTTATGACTTGATTACTTCAACATGCGTGACAAGGGCTTGATTACTTTTGCTTTGGGTTGCATTAAGTTGCCTTGTACTTTAGTGTGTGTATGATTGCTTTGTACAATTATATTTTAAGTGTAAAAAACTAGATACAAAAAAGAAACATTATGAATAGTCCATCACACACAACTCAAAGTGTACCTAAGATCCCCTTAGTCAATTTTGGGTGGATCTAGGACACAACACCCCTAAAAAGATGATCCTTTTATTGAAAACGAGTTACATGAAGTCTATAACCAAGTTTCTTCTTTAAGGATGAGACTTATAACCCATTTTACAAAAAACAAAACTTCTGGGATCTTGTCAAACTTCCACAATAACGCTAAAAAAAAATGTTGATACTCCTTTGAAAAAGACATCAATCCTTATATCTCCTCCTTTATATAAAGGGAACAAACTTTTTATGTTTTCAAAAGAACATAAATATGTTCTTACTTTAAAAAAATATGCTTTATGATTGTATACGAGTAAGAGGCTAAAACGTTGTACAACTACCAAATGAATGAAAAAATAATTGGGTTGAATGTGCAAACACAGAGACAGGTACCCCGGTGATCAAATGACTTGGCCTAGTGAGGTGAGACTGGTGAGAAAAAATGGGCAGTAGAGATCCCAAGGTTGAGTCTTTGTGGGAGTGGGTGAATGATGATTTTGAATACATATGGTTAATTGATCTCATGATTTTCAATACATATGGTTAATTGATGTCGGGGAATATGAGGGGCCAATGAAAATGTGAGAATGCATTCAACATAACCAATCCTAAAAATTAACGGAAAGTCGAGAGTCTGTGGGTGTGCGAGCTAGAAATATGATGAGAAGAAGCATCACTACTACATATGGGTGGATTATTCCATGAAAATTTTCCACGCTTCCACTAGTTTCATCTTTTTTTTAAACAGGGCGGGATTTTCGTCGATATTGCCATGAAAATTCGTTGCAATATCCACGATTTTTTTTTTTACCTCACCCACCGGTTGAACAAATCCAATTCTTGATCTATATAGATCAGATTTTGAACTTGCAAGGTTAGTATGTTATTTTTTATTGATGTACTCATTCAACTTGTAAATTTTTGTTCAAATGTCCAAATTTCATTTAGCTTGTTTTTTCCTTGATAATATATTATAATATGTGTAGTACCATATTTCACATCTTTGGTTTTGGATCTAGTTAGTATATTCTATGGAAAATAGTA
>SNQJ01S0099079.1:11070-31087 GCA_010110895.2 Picea sitchensis | reverse complement strand
TCCAACGAGAAATTAACTTGGAATGAGTGTTGTGGCTACTAATTAATGGTCCCTACAATTCAACAAGTTCATGAATTTACTGTAGGTTTTGTTAGAATATGTAATTCTTTCTTGTTTTAAGTGTCATTATATATGTGGTTATTGTTATTGTTGGTCATAACTAGGTAGAGTTCATCTCTACTTAGAGTTTGTTTCATAGTTTATAGGAGGTTGTTAGGCCTAGTTGTATTTGAGAGATTCTCTCCAATTAGATGTTTCATATATTGGTGTGAGGTGGAGATATTTTCTCAACCGGTAGATTAAGGTAGTTTGTCTATCTTGAGATTTATGTGTACTCTATTTTGTTTATTAATAGAGTGCTCATGCACAGTTTTGGTTTGTGTGTAATAATATCTGCTCTCCCATTTCCTTTCATGGTATCAAAGCGGGCTAGTTTCCTTCTCCAAGGTGTCCTCTCATGCCTCCAAAGGAAACGCTCATCATCCAGGTGTCCAAAGAGAAAGGGGCACATCATCCAACCTATGGGCTTCATGCCCCAAATGAAGGTCCAAGTGACCTCGTGCCTTCATGATCAAGCTTTCACTTGTCAAGGATCTGCAAAGACAAACAAGTATGCCCTCCAAGGATCCACAAGTCACAATATCATGCCAAGTAAGCCATATCTAATAAAAGAACCACCCAAACATGTGCATCAAATCCCCCCTTTTCAAAATAAACAAATGCTCAAAGACCTTATATGATTTGTCAAATTTAGATATGGGAGGGGTGTCATAGTGCCCTATTGGGTGAACCAATTCCTCAAGTAGGGGATGTTCCCTATGGTGGACCTCATCCATCACTAAAACATGGGGATTTCCTACTAAGGTGACAATGGTGGGATATCTTGTAGTTACACAAGATTTGACCTACTTGTGTTGGGATTTGCACAAGTACAAATCGTGCGATAACAATGACATTCCTAAATGCTTTGGAATCAAAAGCATACATATTGAGCCTAGCTAGCTCAATATGAAATGTAGTAGTTTTGTTAGAATTCGTTGCTCTAACGAATCATAGGGAAATCGAAGACAATGAATTGATGGTGACATTGAAGGTCCAAAGACGCAGATAAAGACTCCAAACATGTGAACAATTGTAGAGGAAGAAGATAATATTTTTTCTTGTTGACGATTGAAAGTCCTGCTTGGCAATATTTTGTGATGTAAAATCATTCCTTAGTCTGCTTCGTCAAGTGTGTGGTAGCTCAAAGGAAAGTTTAGCTACATGTTATCTCTAACTACTCCTTGATGATAAATTGTTTGATGATTTTTTTTTATGTAAGATTGGCTTGGATACATCCTGTATCCAAACTATTTCCTAGAGAACTAACAAACATCGTGGTTAGGTACCTAGGTTTCTTGGTATATGGAAGTATGTCCATAGGATGGCTTATTGCTCAATCTTTATAGTCATGGTATCAGTGTTTGGCTCAAAAGTACGGTTGGTTCCTAGCTGGTGTGAGTTTGAGATAACAATTCTACAAGTGAATGGAGGAGCATGAACATTTTTTTGTTCTGAGATGGAAGCAAGTTGCATTGTTCTAGCTAGAGAAACCACAATTTGATGGAAAACATAGGTTTGAGTTGGAATGGTAAGTAGGAAGAACAATCTTTTTTTCTAGATACGATGGAGAGTTTAGTCCAAGGGAAGCTGGTGACAATGAAATTCATGTGGAAGCAACATAAGTGAAATGTTTGCGGACAAACAAGAAAGATTGTGTGAGTTGTAATGAATAAAACAGACCCGACCATATGGTAATGTGAGTCACAAATTGTTTTATAGCAAGTCTATGATGCCATATTTTAATTTGATGTATTAGTCCTTGAAAAGTTTGAGCTAGTACCTGGTATCTCCATGGGATGGAGTATATTATTTGTATGTACATGTATCTATGTAACATGTAAAGGGCATATCATTGTAAGACCTAAATAGGAATGCATACCCCCTTTTCATGTATCTCTAATGATTTGTAGTGCAGAAACCTCTATTGTAGAGTTCTCTAACACTTGAAGGAGTGGGTCATATGATTGGTTGGATGCCCTATGAGTGTACATGTTGGTTGTAGACTCTGGGAGGTGCCTAGTAACCATGAGTTTTACATTCAGGGGGAGTTCATCAAGAAGTTGAATGAGCCATGTACCTTAAGGACATCCTACTAGACCGACGATTGTAGCAGTTAGGTACACGTGCATTCCAATGGATGGTTGTTTCTTTATATGAACTTTGAAAGTTTGATGATGCATGATCGAGGTACGAAGAGAAAGTACCAGGTTGGACTAGATATAGACTTTGTTGATAAGGAGGTGTTTCAATTCAAAGGACTTGGTGATGATGACGATCTGTCCCGATGAAGGTAAAGACAAGTAATTGTTAAAGGGGATTGTTAGAATATGTAACTCCTAAGTGTGATCATATATGTGGTTATTGTTTTTTTTTTACAGAAGCGGTTATGTATTATATTAGAGAAACAGTGGCAGAACCACTTGAACAGCGCCAACAAACATTTGCTTCAAAGAGCTTGAATCCAAATAAGATTAGTGTATCCCCAAGATGCCTTAGACGGGGAAGCAATATGCAAAACAAGTCTTAAAAAACAAATTAAAGCCATAAACTGAAAACAATCTACTTAGAGATTAAGACACATAGACATCGAGCATTCTTTGATCCTGGGAGTCACAGCCTCTGGAAAAGAAAGAGTGGGCCCTAGGGAATGAGGAATTTTTGAACCTCATTGTTGACATGAAGATCTCCCTTGTTGAGAAGGATTTCCTTATTGGCTTCTCTATCGGCTTCTGAGTTGAGAGATCCTAGGATGTGGAAAATCTTGATCTTTTGAAAGGAGCGGGAGAGAAGATGAATTCTCTTTACCAGATTGATCAGCTTCAAGTTACTGCTTTTGGGTGTAGTGATCATAGCTTGTATGAGCAAACATGAGTCTCCAAAGACCATTGCTTCCATGATTCCTTGAGATTTCATTTGAGCCAAACCTTGCCAGAGCGCATGAGCTTCTACCATGTTATTTGTATCGTTACCAATGCTCCAGGAGTAATGAATTTCAACAGTTCCCCCGGGATTATAAATAATCCCTCCCCCTCCGACTGCCCTTGGATTACCTTTCGAGGCTCCGTAAAAAAAGAGGGTGTACATTTTCCGATCTCTTCTCCACTTATCAAACTGGGGTGGGTCTAATCTAATCTCCCAATCCTCAAGAAGGGGAACTTGAGATGGAACCAGAGCCTCCGTGAACTAGAACGATTTTAGCCATTCTTCCTCCTCTGGAAGGAGCGAAACCTTATTTTTGGGCAAGGATAGAGTTTGAAGACATTCGCTCAAGAGGACTTGGGCTTTAACTAGTACTTGAGCAGTGGATGAGGAGAAATATCTAAATATGCGGGCGTTACGTTCCAACCAAAGTTTCCACACAATAATTTTGGGAAGAGTAAGCTAGTAGTATTTGAGATTAGGCTTTTGAGACAGGGAGTGGGGAAAACCCAGATCCGAAGAGTTGAAACGGGAGGCCAGCGATACAGATAGGATTATCTTGCTTGACCAAGGTCCGAGCACCAGAGTCCAAAATTCCTTAGAGAATGGGCAATCCAGAAAGAGATGCTCTGATGTGTCTTTATGAGAGCGACATAGAGGGCACTGATAGGGACCAACAAAGCCTTTTTTTTCAAGATTCTCACCTGATAAGATCCTACCATGAACAAGAGTCCACACGAAAATGTCAACTTTAGGTAGGCTTTTAAAATGCCAAATTCATTTCCAGACAACAGGATTAGGGGGAACGTTTGGAACTTCAGAGAAGAGGAGATAACCCTAGGTTGATGAGTATAAGCCCGACCTTGAGCCCCAAACTTTCCTGTCTTTGAGGGTGGAAACGATGGGTGCATAGCCCTGGAGCGAGGAGAGGAGCCAATTCTTTTCATCCTCCAAAGGCCTTAGATAGTTTGGGAAATTCCAGTTGAGCCAGGATTTGTCGGTGCTCCAAGTGAAGATATCCCAGAGTGTAATGAGTCCTTGTTCCCGCGTCCAAGCTCTGATATTGAGGAGGTTGGGTTCACTTGCAATAGGGGGGTTCCCTAACACAGAATCATTCCATATACTGATTTTCTTTCCGTTTCCTGGTATCCAAGTTAATTCTTCTCTGAATCGAGGAAGCACGTGCTGGAAGATAGCTAGAATTGGAGATCCTTTTTTAACTGTCGTTTCCCTATCCAAACATTTCTTCCGGGGGCCCGAAAAGTATTTCTTCCATAGGACCTTATTTCTCCAGGATAGTTTCTCTACTATCAAATTCCAAAGGAGTTTGGCCCCTAGTGCCAAGTTATGAGTTTTAAGATCGCGCAAGTGAAGGCCTCCTTCCATTAGAGGTTTTTTAATCTTCTTCCAGCTTACTAAAGAGATTTTTTTCCCTCCATTGCTCTTACCCCCTTGCCAAAGGAAGTTAATGAGAAGTTTGTCGAATGCCAGCAGGAATCTTATTGGCACTAGCAGGATAGAGCATTGATAGATCATGAGACTATTTAGAACAGATTTGAGGAGGACCACTTTGCCTACCAGATTGAGCCAGGAAGCCCCCCAAGAGAGTATTTTGGCCTTTTCTTTTTCCAACAGGTGTGCCCAGTTTCCAGCTTTTGGAGAAGCTTTGTGGATAGGGATTTCTAAATACTTAAAGAAATCCCATTGAGATGTTCCCTCTATTTCTAAAATTCTGGAATTGTTTGCAAGTTCTCTTGGACTTATATGCCAGTTGAAAATCTGAGATTTCCTGTGATTTAATTTACTCCCAGAGAGCCTACAATAGTAGTTTAGTTCCACTTTAAATTTGCAGGCTATAGTCGGGATGGCCCCACCTAAGAGGAGAGTGTCATCCGTAAACTAAGCATGATTGATGTCCTTTGTCCCACGAGCCATCTGAATACCCATCATATCTTGATCGAGGTGACAGTGTTCCAATTGAAAACTAAGGACCACAACTTGGATGGCATAAAGTAACGGAGAAAGCAGGCACCCCTGTTGTAGGCCCCTAGAAGCTTTGAAGAAGGACGTCGCTCGACCATTGATAAGAGGAGCGATCCAAGGCCTTCTTATACATGATTTCACCCAGGGAATGAATGAGGGATAGAAGCCAAAGCGCTCCATAACCTGGAAAAGAAAGGCATACCTAACTCTGTCAAAAGCATTAACTAAATCAATTTTGATCACCATACCTTTTTCTCGGTTGTCGAAACTAGAGTGGATGGCTTCCTGGACCAAAATAATGTTGTCCCAGATTTTCCTTCCCTTGATGAAGCCTCATTGGTTTTCTGGGATGAGTTTGGGAGGATCCCTTTTAGCCTATTTGCCATGATTTTAGTGATGACTTTATAACCTATAGTGCATAAAGATATTGGTCTGAAGCGTTCAAATGTGGAGGCAGCCTTTTCTTTCGATAAAAGAGCTAGAAAAGTTGAATTGGTGCTTCCCCCTATCTTGTTGCAACATTGATATTTCAACACCATTTTATGGAGGTCTTTTTTGATAATATCCCAGCAGACTTTGAGAAACTGGGTTGTGAATCCGTCTGGACCTAGTGCTTTTTCATCTTCCATATTATCAAGAGAAGTCTTAATCTCCTCCAAGGAAACAGGTTTGGCAAGTTGTTGGTTGCTGGACCTATGGACTTTTCATGGGACTTGGGCCAAAAGGTCCCTTAGATCTAAAGAGTGTTCTTGGTTGTCTTCAATATAAATTGAGTTGAATTGTCTAACTACCTCTTCCTTAATTTTTTCAAAATCTGAGATGGGATGGCCTTGTTCTTGGATTTCGGTAATTGTTTTAAATTGCTTCTTGGCTTCAACATGTTTATGGAAGAAGGAGGTGTTCTGATCCCCGACTTGAAGCCAGAGACTTATGGACTTTTGCCTCTAGTAATCCTCTTCCATTCTGCAAGCCGAATGAAGAACTTGATGTAAGGTTGCTTCCTTTCCTAAAAGTTCTTTGGTTATTGTCATTTCTTCCATATTGGATTGAAGGGTTTCGAGATTTTGTTGAGCTTCCAGACGGGTTTGCAAGGGGGATTTCTTTTCTTTTGCCTAGATTTTAAGGGGCTTTTTTAACCCTTCAGAGCTTTTCTTCCCATATGAAAAAAGGGGAACCTGTGACAGGGGAGTTCCATTGTTCCCGTATTATTTCAATGAAACCATATTGGTGGATCCATAGAGCGCTGAAGCAAAAAGGGATTGGGCCTAAGTTACCATCTTTCTTGATTTCGAGCAGGATGGGCTTGTGATCCGACCCACCAAAAGGAATTATTTTGGAGATACGTCTCAATCTCAATAGCAGGAAGGATCTTTGAACCAAAAATATGTCTAATCTAGCAGTGATGTGGCCAGGGCCAATACGCTTGTTTGTCCAAGTGAATTTACCTTTGGAAGGTTTGATGTCCGTCAGGTCCCAGTCTAGAATTAGCTCATCAACCCATTCTCTAATCAGATCTCTGGTCACAGAACCTCCCCTCTTCTCTGACAGATTTAGAACTACATTAAGATCTCCTGCACTGATGATGTTTTCTAATTGCATTTCGCTGGCAGCTTCCCAAAGAAGCTCCCAAAAAAGTTTATTTTTCCAAGAAGAGAACTCGTACGCAAATATTAAAAAGACAGACCTGAATTCCTGAGGCTTTATGAAGCAATTGGGTGAGGATCCAATGAGTGCACGATTTGGTGGAACCAAATCAAATTTGGTGGTGTCTCACAGAGTGTCGATTCCTCCAAAGGCTCCTCTAGAGCTTACTGCAATGCCTCCACCTTTTTTCTAAAACTTTAGACTTGATTCAAGGAAAGAACTTTCCTCCATATTGGTCTCCTAGATTAGTAGAAGATCTGGCTAAGAAGATCTAACCAGGTCTTTCATAACATCTTCCTTTGATTTATTTCCTAACCCCCTACAATTCCAGGAGAGCACTGTCATTAATTACTTTTGGGGGTGGGGGGGGCACCTTTATGAGGTTGCCCTTGTTCACTGGTATTTCGAGGGTTCTTGAGGAGTTTGTCTAGCATTGGCTGAGATCCTTGTAGCTTATCCTTATAGGTGGCCTGCTCCCTTCTTTCTTTTTCGGTTTTTCTTCCTCAGGAGGATTTCTTCTTGCCAGTCCTAGTATTTTTTATTTCACCTTCTTCATCCTCAAGCCCATATGCTTTAAAGTTTGCCTCGGATTTCCCTTAGTCCTCTCCTTCTCTTACAACCGACTGCACTTGGGTTTTAGGAGAAGGATTTTCCTGCACCATAAACTATGTTTGGCTTTCATCCTGGGTTTCTTGGACTTCTTCCTATGCAATATTCTCCAAATTGGAAAATCTGTTTCCACTAGTTTTTGGAAGGTCTTGCACAAGATTCTCTTAGGGAGAGGAAGCTACTTTGGGGTTGGATGTCATGTTTTTCTTGCCTTCATTCCTTGGGTCAGGAACTGCCTTAGGGTTTTCCTTTTCTTTATTGGTAGGTTTCCATTCTTGGTTTTTTTCTTTTTCTTGTTGATTTTCCTGGTTTTGAGGGAAATGCCTATGGAAATGCCCATATTCGTGACAACCCCGACACTTGAATGGTAGTTTCTCGTAGTCCATTTTTTGAAAGTATGACCATGTCCCCACAGTTAACTTTATGGCCTCTGGTAGGCATGCTTCTAAGTCTACTTCTATGCAGATCCTAGCACAAGCATACTGGTATTTAGGGTCTGTTTTATCTATGTATTTTCCTAGGGCATTGCCTATTGATTTCAAGGAATCAGTGTTCCAGCAGTGGATTAGAAGATTCAGTAGACGGACCCAGACTGGAACAACATTGGGAATGTCCGCTGAGGGATCGAAATCTGGTGTCTATCGATTCAAATAGAGATCCTGCGGCCCCATAAAGTAGGGACCATTTCTGAAAATGAGGTCACGATCTTCTTTGAGGGCGAAGCCAAATAAAAAGAACCCTCTCCCTACCAAGTAAGAGGCGACAGATTGAGAGATTAGAGGCCTCCAATTTCTTTGGACCCAGTTGTCCATGGATTTTGGAGATGGCCACAGGCTTGTAAACTGACCAATCAAGGCTCTTTCTGCAAGGGATAGAGTGATCTGAATGGTTTTCTCTGGCGGGGGTGCTACCTCGGGTATTTCCTCTAACTTCTTTACAAACTTGGGTGGTGCTCCACCATTTGGCTTCTTCCCTTGCGTTGCGATCAAGCAGGCGAAGGATTCGATTTCAGGGGGGTGCAGAGGAGGAGGGAGGTTGGGAACTGCCCTCGAAGGTAGCCATGGCCTGGCAGCAAGCGACGAGATGACCTAGAAAATCCCCTCCAGGGGGAGCTCAGCACAACGTTCGGTCAAATTCTATGTGGTTATTATTATTGTTGGTCATAATTAGGTATATTTCATCTCTACATAGAGTCTATTTCATAGTTTATAGGAGGTTGTTAGGCCTAGTTGAATTTGAGAGATTCTCTCCAACTAGATGCTTCCTATATTGGTGTGAGGTTGAGATATTTTCTCAACTAGTAGATCAAGGTAGCTTGTTTATCTTGAGACAATGCTTCATGTATTTATGTGTACTCTATTATGTTTAATAGAGTGCTCACGCACACATTTTGTTTGTGTGTAATAATGACTACTCTCCCATTTCCTTTTAGGTTCCACCGCCAACTCAAGCAAAGTAATGTTGTAGGTGAAATCAACAATCCAATAAATAAGTAGTGTCGTAGCTAATCAATAAATTGAATAAAGACTAGTGAATACATAAGCTTGAGATCATTGTAATGGAATGTATACTACTCAACCGGCCATCCAAGCAATTTGAGTGTTGTAGTTATCATTCACCAACTAGGCAAATGGACAAGAATGAAAATGGTGTATGGGAAGCCAATGATTTAATCCACCCAACCATTAAAGTGCTAAACCAATTAATTAAACTAGCAAATTGATTAAGCCAACATGGAATTAACAAGTGCACAAACATTAATTTAACCCAATAATTAGCCACATTGAACACAAAGATTACCTTGGAAACTCAAATGCAAAAACTAGCCTTTAATGGCTTCTATTCATGCCCTGGAATTGTTACAAATATCAACTATACACTCTTAATTAAAACTTCCATGTATTCTTACTCATTGTAAGTATTTTTCAAATTGTTTTGGCTCAAATATTATCTTTGTTCACCATCGATAGGCCCAACATTTTCTTCATCCTTCGATCTTCGAACAAAGTTCTTCTTTCTAAGTCCCTCATCCTTTTGTTATTACCCATTCTTCTTCCCAAGCTTCATTTTTCCATCTCTATTGGGTTGTGGTTGTTTTTCCATCAAGCAAGTATTCTCTATTATATAGCTTCCTTGGAATCTTGACCATGAGATGATTTGTTTCATGTTCTTGTGGCCTTTGGCCTTTGGTCTTCAAGGTGACCAGTGACTTCAAACTTTGTCAATAATTGTCAATGTTGGTTCCTTTTTACAAAGGAGCCAAGAGGAAAATTGAAACAATGGATTAAGCACTTACCCAAGCTAACAAGAGAAGAAGGAAGGAGCGAACCCTAAAATGTCAAATGTATTGACCTTGAAAGCTAGTAGAAGTTTTGAATCATCATAATAAATATTTGATGTACCTAGAAGATAACCAAGAAAGAGATATCTCCAAGAAGTGACACCAAACCTCAAAAGGTACATCTTCTATTAATTGTAGTCACAAATGATATCCAATAATTCACAACAATTCTCATTCTGTATTAATTCTTTCTCCACAAAATTAGCCTAGAAGACTAACATAGAAGACTTTTCATCCACACAAAGAATGACACTAAGTCAAAACATAATCAAATGATGCCACATGTACATAAAACCCTCATGAGAGGGGGACGTCCCACAAAGAAGGGGGGCAATTGGCTTGTCTAGTTCAACATTCCAAGGAAAAAGTGATGTAGAGGCCTCAAAACATGGCGAAGTAGCCTCCCAAGCAAGCAAAGTACCAATGTCTAGCTCCTCCAAGTAAAATGACCTCATGAAAAGGTGGAGAAGGACCTCAAAAGTGGATGGCTCCCTCAAATGAGCTCAAGGAATTCTCAAAAGGTACCTCCAAGGCATGACCAAGCCCTCAAATCAAGCAAAGATGCTCCATAAGGCAACGAAGATGCCTCTCCAAGTCAAATCATCACTAAGAAATCCCCCACAATTGTCATAAATCCCACATGTGTGGGTCGACCCTCAAATCATGCAAGAAACATCTACAAAAGTGATGAAAAAGGAGGGTGCTCTCAGATCTCCAATGTCGCATGTGTAGAGGATGTTAATGTATGCAATAATAGCCCAAATTTGACTCGAAGGATGTGACCAGTGGCTCAGGATACATGTACTACCTCAAGAACTATGAGACTGCCTTGGCAAATGTAAAACTAAGTGAGCATCTGTAGAATCAACCTTGATAGTAGATAGCCAAAGTGTGATGAATACATAAGATGGGGATCCGTGATTAGGCATAAAATAACTGTGTTATACATAGGTGTGACAACCTTTACAAAGAGAAACACTTTTACATCATATTCAAAGGGGTAAGAGAGACTAATAGCTCCCCTAGATCATGTGTCCTAGTAGATCCACCCCAAGATGGTTGCATACCAACCTAGATCATAAATGACCAATATGATTAAGAGTTACCAACATCAAGGGGTAGTCGACTGTAGCCATAAAAACAAAGCTTATCTTGAAATGGGGACTAAAAGGATGGGCCATGACCAACCACATGGGATATAGAGATACTACATAGGCCCCCTACCAATACATATATCATTTAAGCATGGTTCGGTACAATACAAAAGCACAAATACAACCACACTTTTGGCTCGTCATGATACAATAAAGCACATAATCTGCTCATATGATGGTCCACATCTAGTGAAAAAGTAAAGGGTACACTGAAGTGAGTATGAGGTGTAATAGTTGGCCCCAACTTGGGGACATGTGCTCATCTCAAGAGTGCATGAGAACTTTAGAATCTGCAAAACTTGTAGAGCCGAAATATTCTCAACCAATGGATGTCAAATATAGGGGAGGGTGAAGACAAAAGTTCCTTTTCCCTTTCCCTAAGAGAGAAATAAATCCATGCGAAAATGAAATATATCCAAGCACATATTAGTAGCACCACATCTCATATAAAAATACTTACATGTAAGCAACATTTAATTGATCTTATTGAAATGAAACACACAAGTAAATATAATTCTCATGCTAAAACGTTTATTCATTCTAACCTACTTTAACATGCTAAGTGAAATCATGAATCTAATGTAACCATTTCATGAGTTCATCAATATTGTGAAATTCACCTTTGTGCTTGAACATAAACCAAAAGAATGAAATATTAGGGATCAAGTAAGTATATGATGGCATTTACTTTACCTTTCCTTGGCCAAAGTCTGAAGTAGGCTCATGATCATGTTAGAGAAGAATGAAGGCATGCCAAGGTTTACATGTACTACTGTAAGCTCATTCAATTCAGAGATGGATAGGGATGATGTAATCATCTTTCTTGATACACGCATAGGACAAACCATCATTGTTACTCATCAAATCATCAAGCGAGAGGGGCTCCATGAGTGGCTCCATCATCAAGCGAGAGGGGCTCCATGAGTGGCTCCAATATAAACCTACAAGAAGATTGCTACCCCTCCTTTCTATTCTCAATCATATATATGGATGAAACATGAGAAAACCCATTAGATTTGAAAAAATATATAAATACATGACTCATGGTTGGTTGTCTTTTCATATGAGGCTGAAAAGTTTTGCAATAATCCCAAGATTGAACATGTTGATGTCTACCAAATATTACAACCTCAAAAACATCATCACTAGATGGATTTTCCTGCATACAAAAGTCATGAGTTGGGAAGCTCCATGGCTGAAAATTGTGTGTTGTCATTTGGCTATGAAAATCCCCTTTGTGTACTTGTAAACCAACCTTATTGATGGGATGCCATGGTTGTTCATGCACTATGAAGTAAGTTTCACATTCTCTAGTTGTGTTTGGTTGTCCACAAGACCAAAAATATGCAATCTTATTTTTAGAACCATCATCATTTGTCTCGTAAATGGGATCCCCATAAAAAAACATATTGTATCCCACTTATGTCTTTCAATATGGAGAAAATAATAAATAATTTCAAACTCTTTGTTGTCATGCTTTTCATCAATTAAGGGTTTCTCTATTAGATTTTCCTTTTCCAAGTTGCTAAAGCATCTATGACAAAACTCAAAACCTTGTAAAGGAGTATAGCATATCGAACCCTTGCTTCCATGCGGCAGAGAACTGATGGATGCTTGTGTCATCAAGGTTTTCTTCATATACCTTCCCTTCAAATGTCTCTTGATTTCCATTGGAAGCATGAGAAGACTCTTCATCATTGTTTTCTTCTTGAGGAATCGCAACAAAATCTTCGATAAACTCATCATCTTCAAGAGAACAACAAGGTGCTTCTTGAGGCTTTTCTTTAACAAGGTCATATTTGCTTACATCATACATTTCCTTGACATTTTCAACATAGGGAATCCATTCCTCATACTTTTCTAATTCTAAAATGTTGTTCAACAATGGATCATGGGAGGGAGGAGAGGGATGAGCCTCTTCAGGTAGATCATCTTCATGTTTTAGTGGGGAAGGATCGCCAATTTTGATATCAATATAATAACACAGGAAAAAGAGTGCATCATTTCTTTCTTCTATTTCCACAAGAAGATCACTTGAGGGATTATCATCATATTCCATCATCAGATCACCAGATCATTAATCCTTTCCCCTATTTCATCTTGTATATTAAGGAAAACACAACCATCTTCAACTTCTTCATAACCATAAATCCAACGCTTTTAAAACCTTTTCATCAAATGTGAGAATGATTTTATCTCTTTTGACTTCAAATCACAATACCAATCCCATTCATCTTCCCCTTGCATTGAAAATGCAAATCCCTTCATCAAGACATGTTCATAAACAATGTGATTCTCTACCACATAATCCATGAAATATGCAAGGTATCTTGATGCCAACCAAGGACTTCCATTAAACTTTGGGACATGAGTAGTCCATGCATCAATGTGAAGCTTACATGTATAAAATGGAGCACCTGAAAAATCCAAAGGAACAAACAAAAATTCCCCCAAAATTCCTTTGTTGTAAAAAATACTTGAAACATACAACGTGATGATTTATTAAGATCGGAGAATCATATACCAATCATACAAATACCAAAGATGCAGAGTTGCCAATATACTTTGAGAAGTATGATAATTTCAATTCATAGAAAAAAAATTCTTATGTTTTGAATCAACTCAAATCCCAAGTTATATTTTTCTTTTAATATTTCTTCACAGGAATTACTTCTTGAACTGTATTTCTTTGTTATATTTTATTTAAGTGGAGTCGCCAGATGAGACAATTAAGATTAACATTCACAACAATCTCGTCAAGATACACATACAAGAATAAACCCAACAAAAATCCGGAGATGGAATTTATCCTCGACAATTGTGCCAAAATTGTTACCGCCTGAACTAACACCCTTGTGAAAAGTCCCATCATAGTTGCTAATTGGGGCAACAAGACGAGAAATGCACCACTATCACCTCAACGCACTTTCCCCTTCACTTTAGGCCAACTCCTAGAATCCATGAGGGGTATTCCAAAAAATGAAAGCCAACCTCTTCAAGTGAATTAAAACCATGCAAGCATATGATTTACTTTAATGAATCCATAATATATGTAACAAGACTATGCATAAGGATTCCAATAAGTGATTACAATGCTCTAAAGATATGCAACTAGAAGCAATATCATGAACCACAATTATATCCTCTTGAAAGGAAGGTTAGGAGCTAGCGGATGTGTGTGCCAAATCTGATGTGTATAATAAACTATATTAACAATTTGAGATTTGTATTAAGTCTATCACTCAACAAACAAAACTCACAAGAGGTTAGAAGCACTTTAAGTTGTTTTAGGGCACAACAAGTGAAAATAATTAGCATAAATCAAAGGTGCAGTATGTTCTTGTATTTACCACTTGATTTTATCTTAAGAGAGGACAAGATTTTGGTTTTCCTTTTACTTCTAATTTATTGTATATGAATAGAAACACATACATTTCAGATTTAGGTTGTGAAACTACCACCTAAGAGAGAGATTAAGCACACGAAAGAAAGACATCTTGGGTGTTTCCACTCAAGAAAGAGATATTCTACGCAATAACAACCAAACTAATGTTAGAGACACATTATAAATATATATAAACATTAACCAAGAAAGAATTTCCAAAAAGATGGTGAATCACCCTAGGGTTTCACAAGTTATCACTTAGAATTCACCAAATCAATCTCTAAGAAAAGGAAGAGAAATTATAAGAATATTAGAGATTAAGATCACCTCTAGATATGCAAGATAATATTGTTAAACAATCTAGAAATGAAATAGAGGCTAGGAATGAGAAAGAAAACACCTTGCAACACCAAACCCTAGCCTTATAGTTTCACCAAATCGGATTTTTAATACTGTAATTTAATTTTCATATTTGAGAATCACCTTTAATCAACCCACAAAATGTTAGGTAACACCTTAAATATCAATCCAATAGGGTCGATTTGTCTCCTTATGGTTAGATATCAACAATTAAGCATAAACCATATGATAAATTTGTCCAAGAAATGAAATTATATGTTAACTTTGCGCTAGACAATGAAAGAAATCTAAATTAATATTTTTTCTTGTTTTTTTACCGTTAGATTTCCTTATAAACAACAAAAAAAAAAGTTTTGATTTTTAGGATTTTTTGGTTGGTTGTAACTTGTTGGATATAGGAATAGTGCCTTTTTAAATCCAATTAGGGCTTATGGGGTCAAGAAGTATGACCCTCTAAAAAATGGTCACTTCTATCTTAAGGATCAGGGTAAGATATTAGAACCCTAAGGGTAGAATAATATCCAACCTAATCAAGATAAGCTAAGAGGACCAAGGCCCTACAAGAAGGGATTCCTCAAAGGAAAAAACCTTCACCAACAAGATCAATTATTGTTATCACGCGGTTTTTACTTGTGCAAAGCCTCCACAAGATACCTATCTATGTAACAACTAGAAGTTTCTAACACTATCACCTAAGTAGAGACTTCCTTGTTTTAGTGATGGAAAGAAAGTCCAACACAAGGAAGGCTTCCTTGGTGACCTCAAGGGATCAAGTAGCAATATTAGTCGAGCCTACAACCCCCTATCTTGGTCACCTGAATGTTAGGTCTAGGTCTAGGAGAGGTAAGAAGGGTAACAAGGTAATTGGTTCACTTGTAGGATACAATAAATAACATGAAACATAATATAGACAATTGCCAAGTCATATAACTTATAAATGAATTCTTAGACACTAGATGATGAATATAATCAATTGTTGTTGTGAAATTACAACAATAAGATAATGTATAACAATAATTAATATTTTGTAACAACAATGAGAAAAAATACCCAGAAATATAGCAATTGAGTATGAGAATTAAGCCTTTAACATGTGCAACACGATCCAATTGCTAGACCACAATTTTGAGTATCTTTAGCCACTATTTTATGTAAGTATGCAACAATTAAAGTAAACCCTAGTGGTTGTAGCAAACTTTTATAACAATAACAATAAATATCATTTGTTTTCTATGGTTAAAATTAGTAGGGTCAGTCAAATCGCTTTTAGGAGAGAGAATGCTAATTCTAAGAAAGTTTTCACCGCAAGAAGAACTCTAAACTAGTGTTGTTGACTTTCTAGGGATATGAAGTCAAGCATGCAACCTTTGAAAAAAGACTTAGATAATGAAGAAGAATGAGGTTCAAACCCTAAGGTGTAAATCCTTATGGTCCTTGGGACTAAACCTTCATGAATGTGATTTCTAAGGTGCAAAGCCTCTTGGGCCTTAGGATTTTGAATCTTAGCAAGAGACTAGGTCTCTTAATGCTTTCACCAAACTAGGACATACAGAGTATTGAAGGAGAGAAAGACTTATGTCTCCTTCCTAGGGTTTTGCTAGAACAAAGTAACATGCAATAAGATAACAATTAATAAGTATATCATGAGCAAACTTATCAATTAAAGAAAAATTACTCACTTATCCAATTCACTATGCCAAGAGAAACCCTAGTTGCAACAAAGATCATCTAAGAAAAGTGAAAATCATCCACAACAATCATCCTCTAAGAGTAGTGCACTAGATCCAAGAAGCCAAGAGAGTATCACAAAAATTTTAGAGCTCTCACTCACTTGTGTGAGGAGAAAAGTGATGATGAAAAATGAATAAGCACTAGCCTTATTTATATAACAAATCCCTAGCACATTTTTCCACAAAATGTCACAAATTCAAGTTACAAGTGGGGTCAACCCCTCAAATTAGCCTTTACAAATGCTAAATCATAAAAATAATACAGTAATGGTCACATGTGTGGTGAAAACATGATGAAATAATTCCATGCCACATCTCAAGTCATCATGTGGTGTCCACGTGGCAACAAACCCCATCATCTCCATCAAACCCTAGCATGATGTCATCATCTAAATGCCTAGTATCCAAGGTGTAAAGGACGGCGCTCAAGAAGGAGAAGGTTGTATGTCATCTATGTGTGTCCTCCAATCATCTCCCTATGCAACGTCCTCCATCCAATGCATGATAGTCTCTTGGGTGTAGAGCCTAGGGTGTGGGCTTCCTTCCCATCTGTGTGCCACCATGACCATATCTCTCAAAATCAAGCTATAAGTCCATCTTCCAAGGTCCAGAAGGTGTGAGAGCTAGTATCTTAATGTGTCAATCCACTAGATGATTCAATGCTTTGCATCACATGTGGCATATCCTACAATAGAGGCACACTATTCTAGATGAACTCCTAGGGCATCCTTCAAAGTACCATGTCAGGGGCATCCAAATCAAAATAAAGTATGAAATCAAGTAAAGCCAATGTTCATAAGATATATTAGTCCTTAGATTATACAAATTAAGTTGTTACTTAAGATATAAGCCACATAAATAGTTCACATCAAGTATCCCCTTCAAACTTCTCATTAGCTGAAGACTTTGTGTATGTTGGCAAGTTTGAATATGGGAGGACCTTCATCAAACCTTATTAGGTATGCCAACCCAAACATTGTAACAAAATACCCAAGTAGAGGGATTTGTCCTGGGGGAAATAGTGAAAGAAAAGAACCCTTCAAGATTAAGTGTGATAATGGTACGTGTTGGGCTTACTTCATGGCTTATAGTGTCATTGAATCCATTTCTATGAGTGCTTTTGTGGAGGGTGCACTTTCTCTTGAGTTACCACTTTCTAAGAACTATGTTTTTCCAAACCCCTTAATCTGCCTTTCTAATTGTTCTCTTATCATATTTGCAAGTCCCCTCTATAAGGTTTCAAGCTACAACATCACTGCTTGGAACTAGGGCGAACGTAGAAAGGGTAGAGCTTAAGTATGGACTGGATTTTCAGATTCCTTTATTATTTTCTCTTTCTTTATTTAACATTATTCTTTCTTTATTCTTCTTTTTCTAGCAGTTGCAATCAACCTCTGGGCCTTTAGCCCCTCTTCTCATGAGAGAATGAACCATGACCCATTACCAAAGTTTGGTACACTGTAACATGCTCCAAGATTGTAAGTGTTGAGTATGGCAGCGAAACAAAATGATACCCTTGTGAGGGAACCCTAGTATTACCCCTTTTCCCTAGGCAGTGACAACACATGACTAGGGCATAAATGTTGACCACCAAGATGAAAGAATGAAACAAACAAAAATTCTTGAGCGTATGATCCATTATTCGACTTCAACTAATGATCCTCGTTCACATGCCCAATATATTAAGCACAACACTTCATATAAAAGGACTAACATACCTCATGGTGACACTTGGCTTACCATCTCCCATACAATGTGTGACTGGATGTGATGATCTTGGCTAATCTAGGTCTAGAAGAGGTAATCTAAGGGGGATTCCATAGGTGGACATGTTGATCATCATCATGAACGAGATCATTGTATTCATTATGGGCCATGAGACATCATCTCCCGCAATTACCCCTAGGCTAGGCGATAACAACTATAACTTGAATAAAATAGTTAAAACCATTGCCAAGGAACCAAGAGGAAAAATAAAGAAATGGATTAAGCACTTACCCTAGATAACACGATAAGGAAGGAAAAAACCCTAAAACATCTCCTCTCTAATTGGTATAGTAACCCTTCAAATGGATTGATCTTGAAAGCTAGTAGAAGTCTTGAATCATCATAACAAATCTTTAATGCACCAAGAAGATAACCAAGAAAGAGAGAGTTCCAAGAATTTACAACAAAACCTCACAATTTACATCTTCTATTAATTGTGTTCAAAAGTGATATTCAACAATTCACAACAATTTGGAATGAGAGGAGAGACTTTATTTATAGAGGAGGGTTGTACATCTTTTTCATTATTTGTTAATTATTTCTCCCTCAAATTATCATAGGAGACTAACAAAGAAGACTTGTCATCCACACAAAGAAGGAGACTAAGTCAAAACATAATCAAATGATGCCACGTGTACATAAAACCCTCATTAGAGGGGGACGTCCCACAAAGAAGGGGGCTGATTTGCTTGTCTAGCCCAATGTTCCAAGGAAAATGTGATGTAGAGGTCTCAAAACACGGTGAAGCATCCTCCCAAGCAAGCAAAGTACCAACGTCTAGCTCCTCCAAGTGAAAGTGGACAACTCCCTCAAATGTTCTCAAGGAATGCTCAAAAGGTACCTCCACAACATGACCAAGCCTCCAAATAAATCAAATATGCTCCACAAGGTAAGGAAGATGCCTCTCCAAGTCAAATCATCACTAACAACACCCCCACGACTGTCATAAAGCCCACACGTGTGGGTTGGCCCTCAAATCATGCAAGAAACATCTCTAAAAGTGATGAAAAAGGAGGGATCTCTAGGATCTCCAATGTGGCATGTGTAGATGATGTCCATGTATGCAATAATAGTCCAAATGTGCCTCGAAGGATGTGACTAGTTCCTCGGGATACATGTACTACCTTGAGAACTGTGAGACTACCTTTGGAAATGTGAAACTGAGTGAACATTTGCAGAATCATCCATGATATTAGATGGTCAATGTGTGATGAATACATAATATAGGGATCCATGCTTAGGCATAAAATAAGTGTGATATACATAGGTGCGACAACCTTTACAAAGAGAAACACATTTACATCATATYCAAAGGGGTAAGAGAGAYTAGTAGCTCCCCTAGATCACGTGTCCTAGTAGATCCACCCCAATATGGTTGTATACCAACCCAGATAAAAWATGACTGACATGATGAAGGGTTATCAACATCAAGGGGAAATTGATTGTATCCATAAAAGMAAARCCTATCTTGAAATGTGGACTAAAAAGACRGGCCATGACCAACCACACAGGGTCTGGAGATACTACATATGCTCCTTACCAATACATAGATCATCTAAGCATGGTCTAGTACAATACAAAAGCACAAATACAATCACACTTTTGGCTCATCATGATACAATAAGGAGCATAATCTTCTCATATGATGATCCAAATCTAGTGAAAAGGTATAGGGTACACTGGAGTGAGTCTGAGGTGTAACACAATCTACATTCTATATGTGCATACACAACATTTCATTCAACCACTCCTTTGTTCATATAAAGCTATTGCATGTGTGTGTGTGTGAACATGGTAGGATTACGTCCCATTTGTTTCTTCAACGTGGATGCTTATTGTGGAAACTAAAATATTTATTCTTGAATGATTCTATGTACATTGTGAACATGGCTCTTCAGTGTGAATTCATTATAATGAATGAGATGGCCTTGTGCAAATCCAATTTCATTGTTTGGTTTGCTTGTTGTGGAAAACCAAAATTAATTCCATTGCACTCTAACATTGTATGTCAATCACTTGAGAG
>SNQJ01S0099078.1:3726-14073 GCA_010110895.2 Picea sitchensis | reverse complement strand
AAGGAGAACTAGTGAAGTCCACAATAGCACATTGTGAACCACAACATACTCAGTATATTGACTATTGAACTACCCATGCTATGTCTTGATGATTGATGTGTGATTTCCCTTTCAGAAGTGTGGATTGCATAGTTAGTTTTCTAGGTCAGATAGCAGAGTTGATATGTCAAACCAACTCCATCTCATACTTGCATGTGCCATAATGGAGTAGATAGCCTCTCTATGAAAGACAACCAAAGTGCATTGAAGTTTGCTATTTTGATTTGTTTCCAGCATACATAATCTAGCTTAATTCTATACTCGTGACATTAGAAATTACCTTTCTTAATGGTGTCTTGTAACTCTGTTGATTACGAATCCCAGATTGATAATTAATGAGTGCATCATACTAAACATATAAGCAGCACACCACTCCTTATGACCATTCTGTGAAAGAGGATTACTATCCTCAGGGGGCTATGACAAAGAAGCAACTGGAGTGGGTAATGCATGGTCAACAATAGGTATGATAAGAGGCATATTTTCCTGGGAAGAAGGTGAAACTCCATTCTCAGGAGCCTCCTTTGAAATGATATCAACTTCATTAAAAGTCACAGTATTCAAAGAAACTGACTTCTCCACAAAATCTCTTTCCCATGCCGACAATTTAAAATAAAGGTTGGGACAGTAGGAATGCAACTTACCGATGATAGAGACCAATATATCTTCATCTGAACCAGCTTCACAATCCGCAGAGACAGTACCCAACTCAACGTTTTCATCTTCGCTCATATATAGATCATTATGATGATCATCCAAATTGTCTACCGACCCCCCAACCCCAATCTAGTTGGAGGAGTCTTTTCTAATATGTCATGTTTGTCGACAGTGGGAACACTGAAAAGGTAACCCTTGGTAGTCCAAACGTTGCAAAATTACCTGTCCATAACACTCCAGTTCCAGTTATTCCATAAGTCCGCCATGTATATCGATCTCAACCAACACCCGCGCCATCCGTTTGTCCTGAGAACTAAGTCCACTTTCGTCAACCTTTAAGAATCGATCGAGAAGGTTCCCAATGGACTTCAATGTCATTTTGTTCCACAGATTGAGCGGAAGCCTTGGAAGAAAGACCCATATATGGTGAAGGATAAAATACTCTATAGTTGGGTCGAAACCCATTCACCACCTCTTCAGCATTAAACTACCTCCCTAGAAATCCCAAAAGCAAGACAGAATGTGCTCTGCGTCTTCCAAAGAATTGAAGAATAAACCGAACCAGCCATAGGGGAGAGTCCAATACTTCGGCATATAACCAAGAATGGAGAGCCAATGTGAATTCATCCACTTTGCAAAAGAGGTTTTTCTTCTTGACTTGTAGGCAAACCATCCTACTAGCACACAGAGTGCTAGTTGAAAATTTTCCTCAAGACCAACATCCATCCCGATGACCAAATGACATCTCTACTTCTTTGGCTTCCGGGAGTTTGCATTTTTTTTCTCCGCGTATCCTTCACACGCAATATCTCATGAGGAGTAACTAGTGGTTTGGAACCCGTCACTGCAATCTCCAACAGAAAACTTGACCCTGTCCTAACCCCAACAGTCTCAGTACCATTACCAGATGCTTTCTGAGAAAACTCAAGTCCTAGTCCACCCACAGGCTAAATCGCAGGAAGAGAGTTACCAACTACCGGAAAAATCTTGGTCGTCACCTTAGAGGAGCTCGAGGGAGATGATAGTGGAGCATTTATTACGTGAGTTAATGGCTCATTTAATATACCCCCACCACCTATATTCCTACACAATTTATCAACTGTGTTGAACAGTCCTACACGCTCCCATTCCTCCTCGTCTTCCGCACCCATAAGGCACTAAACTCAAGTGACATGATCTAGAACTTCCCCCCCAATCAGACCTCTTCCAACATAGTAGGCTTGTCAAATCTTTGGTAGTGGGCCAAGCCCTAGGAAATAAGCCATATCAATAAATTTAAAGCACATTAAGATTGGATCTCACAAAAACACAAATAAATGTTTTCTTCCATATAGTTTTGCTAAAGTTGTCAGCTCCCCATCACTAACAATCGATCGAATATCGCCATTTTTCCATGAAACCAGTTACTAAAAGTAGTCATCCACCATGATTAACCACTAACAGGTTCAAATCGATGCTAAAAATAATGTCCCGCCGAAATCGCCCAGCTCACTCACCTCCCAACTACCTTCACATTAACTCTAGCATGAGATTCTACCTATGGGGATGTTACTCCGCATCCAATATCTCCACTTCCAATAGTCTTTTACTTAACTCCATGCATTTTGTAACTTGAAGAATCCAGACACTTCTTTACTATTTCTATATCGACTAATTAAATGTCCGAGTTAATAAGTTGTGTAAACTGAAAGATAGATCATGTCAATTGGATCTAGTCTAGGTGGTTGGGAGTATTGGTTGTTAACCTCCTTACCCAGGTTCAATTCCTATAAGTTAAATCACCAAAATATATTTGATGAAATCACCATTTTCTATTGTTTAAATTGCATTTTTGAATACATAAATGAAAAAATTCCTATACACTGTACTAAAAGTGCTTATTATATCAATGCATACATAATTAAACTTACTTTATGGTGAATGTATTATAATGTTTATTTATAATATTTTAAATAATGAACTTTATATTTAAATTAGTGGAGTTATAATTGATTAATGAGATAGATTATATATAGATTTATAATATATCATAATTAATATGTATATATTATTATGTTATATTACTTTTTAAAATAAAATGATAACTTGTTTAAGGATTGTTTGCATAAATTTTGATAAATAGTTGGCATAGTTGTCCAAAGATAATGGGTACATATGTTTAAGTTAATGGGTACATATGTTTAAGTTATGTTTTGGTAATTCGTTTCATGTCTGCATTTGACAATTCATTAATAATATTAAGAAGTTTTAAATGGTATATACAAAAAGTCCTAGAAGGGCATATAAACGTTAGCCATATATGTTAGTTTAAATCCCTAAGATAAATTTGTATTAGTGAAAAATATCATTTTATTAAAAAATATAGATATATAAAGGAAGAGAAAAGACAAGAGAAATAAGGTAATGGGGTTTCTTTACAAAGTTAAATTATCATGATAGCTCTCTTCCATATATTGATTGGCTATTTTGTATGAAGTTATTAATGGAATAATGAATGGACAAGCGACATGATGCTTTTAATGTTAAAAACATAAGATGTTTTGGAAAATTGTGGTTTATATATGAATTAAGAAATTTGCTTTGACATGTATATTTAGTCCTTTTTAATGTTAAAAATATAACAAAATTTTGATTTGGATATTGACGTTGAAAACTTTGATGGTATAAGCTTAGTGTGTTATAAAAATGAAATTGAAAAGAGAAGAAGTCTAAAAGATTAGATTAGGTTATTTATGCAGTGGGGTGTGTTAGTCAAATTAATTGTTTCAAAATAATGATGTCTTATGTCATTAATATTGTATATACATATAACTTCTTCAAAGGAATGTTTATTAATGAATAATTTATGAGATGTTTTTTTAATATGTACATGAGTAAGGAAATTTTTCATTGTGGATGGTGTTTTGAAATGCATTTAAATTATAAAGTTTGTTTTTGCATAATGACACTTGCAATTGAAAATTTGATGCAAGAATTAAAACCATATTTGATTATTTAGAAAATCATGAAAAGAAAAAGTTAATAAAATTACAACCTAGTAACAATGATATGATATAATGGGTTAAAGAGTAAAAATGATATGATGTAATGGGTTAATGAGGAGTGAGTGATTGAAACCTTTATAAAATGGTTTATGTTGTAAATTAGGTTGTCATTGATGTCAACCTTATAAAAATCCCTCAAGCAAATACTAGAAGCCTCTAAAAGTGATGATTATGTCTCCATCTGAAGAAGTCTTGAAGAGTCTTGAAGGAGCCTTGGCATACATGTATATAACTCCAAAGTGGTCCCCTTATGGCATAACTTTTAAGCATGGAACTCACGAGATGAGATAACATGTAGTTGTTTCCACATTCCCACTTTGAGTTGTACAAAAATGGAGCCCCAAAGATGTCCAAGAAGAAGATAGCAAGATGGAGATTGTTGGAAGTATTAATTTTTTGTCAATTTGGATACCATATCTTTGAGGTAATTTTTACCCTACATAACTAATTCAAATGTAATAATGAGTTATATGGCTGGAAATATTATTTCGATACCTTTCCAACGGTATATGGAAGTCCCTCTATCTCTCTAGGAATGAGGAGATATGAGTTTTTTCGTCTGATAACCTCGCTACACTACTACATATGGGCAGATTATTCCACGAAATTTTTCCACGTTTCCATTAGTTTCATCTTTTTTTTAAATAGGGAAATATTTTCATCTATATTGTTGTAAATGTGTTGAACCTGCACATAATAGATCTAGCTAAAAAATAATACACACATTTGCAAAGAGAAATAGAGAAAGAAGAAGAAGGAGAGAGAATGGAAGAATTCTCATTAACCGTTGTGAATAATGAATACTTTACACATGATATACTCTGTATAAATCAATGAGTTTGAATTGAGGTGAACCAATGTGCCATAGTGGTGGTATAGAGTGATCTGGACACACACCAGTAGTTACGCAGTGATAGTTGAGAGTGAACACACCTGTCCTAGTCTCTCAGCGGTTATGGGAGTGAAGCGCCACCTAGTTGAGTTAACTAGTCAACTAGTCTTGATTCTTGTTGAGCAGTAGTGGCAGTTAACTCAATGAATCCAAGGCTAATGTGGCACTCTGATGAAATGCAAAGGCTGCGTCAATTATGGTGATGATACCAATGTTGCATGGTGATGATCCCAATGCAACATCTAACTCTCAACTCAACTAGTCAAACTAAAGTGTCCACTGAAGAGAATATTCTCTGGGTGGAATATTCTCCCATAAAATATAGGAGGCTGAATAATGACTAATTATGAATAATAGAAAAGGAATAGCATAGTAAAATAAATCCTCACGTGTGTGTGAGTATCCCTTTATGAACATGACTATGGTGAAAATAAAAGGTGGGTCCCGACAACGAGGCCATGTTAGGCACTTAAATTACAAAAGATACACTACAAATAAAGTGAGGAAGAGGAGAAACCTCATGGGAACCCCCTCAAGGTACAATATGTAAAGAATAACTACAGTTGTTAGACAGCTGTGTCCTTCACTCCAAGACGACCTCACAGGAGAATGAAATTTACGCTTTCGTCAAGGTACAATATATGTAAAAAGAAGAACTATAGTTGCTAGGCAACTGTGTCCTTCACTCCAAGACGACCTCACGGAGAATGAAATTTCTGCTCAGTGAAGGTCTTGGTGAAAATGTTTGTCATCTGTTCTGTTGAAGGGAAGAACTGTAAGTCGATGATCCCCTCGTGTACTAAGTCTCGGATTTAGTGCATGTGTATCTCGATGTGCTTCATCCGTCGCCTCTGAACTGGATATCTGCAGAACTTCAGAGTGCTCTGGTTGTCACACCAGATGACGATCAACCGATGAAATTGAATGTCCAACTTAGTGAGAAAATGTTGTAGCCACATAGCCTGAATGGTTATGTTAACTACCCCTCTGTACTCTGCCTCTGCTGAATATAGAGAAATGGCAGCTTGCTTCTTGCTCAACCAATAGATAGGCCCAGAACCAAGACTGAGTGAGTAACCAGATGTGGACTTGCGATCAATGTTATCGCCAACCTAGTCGGAATCAGTAAACCCAATGAGATATAATGTAGAGTCTGTTTCATAATGAATCCAAAAGGTGATGGTGCCATGTACGTATTGAAGGATACGCTTTGCAACTTTCCAATGTAGCTCATACAGCTCCTGCATGAACCTGGAAACTACGCCAACTGCATATGAGAGGTCTGGTCTGGAGTGTGTGAGATACAACAGGCTCCCCACTAGTTGTATGTACAGTGTGTTGTCAACCAGTGGAGTCCCCCCCCCCCATCCTCAAGTTTGACTCCTGATAGGAAAGGAGTCGGAGCAGACTTGCAGTCTGTCATGTGAAATCTGTCAAGGAGATCTCGTGCATACTTGGATTGAGACAGTTTGATGCCTGATGCATCCTGACTGATATCAAGTCCAAGTAGGAAGTGTAGCGGACCCATGTTCGTCATCAAAAACCTATCATGAAGAATCCTCTTGACTGCACTAATCATTGAAGTCGAGCAACCGGTGATCAACAAATCATCAAAATACAGAACTAAAAGTAGAAGTGAATCAGCCATCCTGAGCATGTATACATTCGGGTATGATTTACAATGTACAAAGTTCTGTGACAACAGGTAGGAGTCCATCTTGGCATACCATGATCTCAGAGCATGTTTGAGGCCATAAAGTGACTTCTTCAGTCGACAGACCAAAGATGAATCCTACATAAATCCCTAGGGCTGCTCCATGTAGATCTCCTCAGAGAGATCACCATGACAAAATTCATTCTTCACGTCCATATGATGGACTTCCCATCGCTTGGCTGTCGCGATGGCAAGTGCCAATCGTATGGAATCCATCTTCACTACTGGAGAAAAGGTCTCATCATAGTCAATACCATGAACCTGCTGAAAGCCTTTGGCGACAAGCCTAGCTTTGTATCTGTTGATTTGTCCATCCGCCATGCTCTTGTTCTTGTAGACCCATCTGCATATGACAAGTTTCCTCCCAGAAGGAAGGGGAACCAGATCCCAAGTCTAGTTCTCGAGGAGGGAGTTGTACTCCACCTGCATGGCGGATTCCCAAAAGGGATTTCCAACATCCTCGCCATAAGACTGTGGATCTGAAGACTGAACCAAGAAAATATGCCTAGAAGGCAATGGTTCAGTGGTAGTGAGTGCAACAGGAGGCTCCTCAAAATCATATCGAGTCCTCCTAGTATCGGTTGGATCACCTACAAGATCCCCTGCATCCTGAAGAGTAGTATGTGCCCACTTGGGCCTCTGCCCTAGATCTGCAACTGCATCTAGATTCTCTGACTCTGCATCTGAATCTGAATTTTAATCTGAATACTCTGAGTCCTCTGAATCATAACTCTCATCTTAAGAAGAGTCAGCATGTGCATGCTCATCATCTTGGACAGGTGGAAGAGTGAAGGTGTCTACATGCGGCTGCTGAGGTTCATGCGAGACACTTTCCTCGAATTGGACACTATGCTCAATGATGAGCCGGTCTGAGGAAAGATAAATAAGCCAATATCCCTTCAGACTGTCAGGGTATCCAACAAAAATGCACTCATTTCTCTGTGGATCAAGTGCCTTCCTCTTTTCAGAGGGAATTCGAGCCCATGCACGAGAACCAAAAATGAGAAAGTGGGTCACTTCCGGTTTGAGGTCGCTCCAAGCCTCGTAGGGGCTCTTATCCTTGAAACATCTACAGGGATATATGTTTTGGATGTATATTGCATAGTTAAGTTCTTCGGCCCATAGTCTCTGTGGTAGTGACTTTGCATGCAACATGCAAGATGCTATCTCCTTTAGAGATCTGTTTTTCCACTCAGCAACTCCGTTTTGCTGCGGAGTGTAGGGAATTGTATGATACAACTGAATCCCTGCCTCATGGAAAATATTATGGATCTCATGATTTACATACTCTCCCCCATTATCAGTTCGGAGGACTATGATCTTATTTCCATACTATGTCTCAACCAAAGCTTTGAAATCTTTGAGGTGTTGAAAGACCTCAGATTTTTTCCTGAGAAAGTAGATCGATGTAAAACGTGATAAATCGTCAACAAAAATGAGAAAAAACCTCACTTTGTTGATCGATGGATGTGGAAAAGGACCCATGAGGTCACTTTGGATCAGATCTAAAGGTGTGAAATCTTGCTGACACTTTCCCTTATCGAATTTCTCTTGAGGGTGTTTTCCGAGAACACATCCCTCACATACTCCCTTGGAGAAATGGATGTCTGGTAGACCATCAACTAATATATTCTTTCTAAGATGTTGCATTTATCTAAAATTCAAATGTCAAAACCTTTCATGCCATATCCTACTACTTTCATCAGCATGAGTAAGCAGTAAAGCAGAATCAAGTTCAATGAATTCAGAAAATGTATACAATCTAGACTGATGATTTACCTTACCGGTTACAACCCTGGAGTTGGTTTGCATGTCGTATATGTCCACGCCATTTGGTGTGAATACAACTCTCTTTCCGGTGCCGGAATTCTTCATATGATACATGGAGAGAAGGTTGACAAAAAGCTTGGGAACATGCAACACATTCTTGAAACTTCCGTTGGTGAGTTCAATCCTTCCTTTGCCAGTGACTTCGACAGAAGAGTTGTCCCCCATCAGAATTGGAGGACCTTTGCATGCATCCAAAGAATAATATACTTTTTATGAGGCAACCATGTGATGTGGTTCTCCTGAATCTACGATCCAAGCATCGGGAGAGGAGTTGATGGCAATCAAGGCATGGCTAGAATTGCCTTTCTTGGAATTCAGATCTTTTGGCTTCTTCTTCTTTGCACCCTCGGGGATGCGATCACTAAGGTTGTTTTTCTGAAGTATCTAAGACATCATATCTATTTGTTTTTGCATGCATGAAGATTCTGAATTGAATCCTTTGTGACAGTATGTGCATTCCTCTCCTTTTCTTCCCTTTTCTCTTTTGGATCCGAAGGCATCGATGAAGGGCTTTGTGTACCCTTCCTTCTTCGTATGTGCATGAGATTTCTTCTTATATTTATCTTTATATTTCTGATATTTGTGGCTGTCATCATGCATAGTGAGTGCATGCACCCTTGGGCCTTTGGTTACGCCCATGTTGATGAGCCTGGTTTTCTCTTGTGTCAAGGATTCGATAAAGTCATCAAGAGAAGGCATCTTCCAGGTGGCTCCAGAGGTGAATATGATAGTATGGAATGTGGATATGAATACAGAGAATTTAGGTACAATATTGGAGAGAATGGTGAGAACCATTTGTTTCTCCTCCACCAATTTATCAACCCCGCAAACTTTGAGTTGCGACAGTAAATCCTTGAATTTTGTAAAGAAATCTTGGATATTGTCAAATATTTTTGGATCCAATGTGAGTAGCTCCACCTCTAGCATGTGTCCCCTCATCTCATCCTATTTTCCAAAGATCCTTTCCAAGATTTTCCAGGCTTCATTGGGAGTCTTATAGGAAGATATGTGAAAAAGGAGATCGGGAGAGATAAGACTGCAAATTGTACCGAGTGCCTCATCTATGCGATTTAAGTACTTGGATTTTTCTATGGATGATGTCGGTTCTGTATATGTATTCATGGTTAACCTATAGAACCCTTTGGATCAGAGATGTATGGCTATTTTCTCCTTCCATGCAAAATAGTTGTAAGGTGTAAGAATGAATTCTTTTTGGAATTCCAACTTTCCGTTGTCTTCAATATTTTGTACCTGCAAAAAACAATTTGGTGTAGCCTTTTCTTAGTAATCCATTGGCTATGATACAATTTAAATGTGTTGAACCTTCTTAGAATAGATCTAGCTAAATAATAATACACACTTTGCAGAGAGAATTAGAGAAAGAAGAAGGAGAGAAAGAATGGAAGAATTCTCATTAACCGTTGTGAATAATGAATAATTTACAGATGATATACTTTGTATAACTCAATGAGTTCGACTTGAGGTGAACCAATGCACCATAGTGGTGGTCTAGAGTGATCTAGACACACACCAACAGTTACAAGAGTGAATTTCCACCTATTCTAGTCTCTCAGGAAGTTACAGGAGTGAACTGCCACCTAGTTGAGTTAACTAGTCAACTAGTCTTTAGTTAACTGACTGAACAAAGAGTAGTGAGGAGTTAACTCAAGGAATCAAGGATAATGCGCCACTCTAGTGATGATACCAAGGAAAGGTCGAATTATCATGGTGATGATCCCAATGTTGCACGGTGATGATCCCAATGCAACATCTAAACTCAACTCAACTAGTCAAACTGAAGTGTCAACTGAAATAGAATATTCTCCAGGTGGAATATTCTCCGCTAAAATATAGGAGAATGGATAACGAATAATTATGAATAATAAACAAGGAATAACCTTAGGAAAAATAAATCCTAGCTGTGTGTGAAGTAACTCCAACAATTTCCACGAAAGTTCGTCGCAATATCCACGAATATGTTATTTTAACTTGGTCGGGATTTTCATCGCTATTGCCACAAAAGTTCATGGAAATAGCGATGAAAATTTTGCCTATCTCAGTGGTCAGTGTTAACGGCTAGTTGACTACTTGATCTATATATACCTGACTTTAAGAGACTTTGTGACACAATTGCTATAGTTGCGACACTATTCTTGGCTTTTGTTTGAGCT
>SNQJ01S0099077.1:16532-31088 GCA_010110895.2 Picea sitchensis | reverse complement strand
AATTTCTTTGAGCAGTTAATTGTTTGATATAGTGATCTTTGATGCACATGATTAGATGAATTATTTATTTATTGGATTCACTTATCATGATGTTATGACTTGAGATCCTTGGAGGGCATGCTCATTTGTCTTTGTAGGACCTAGCTGGTGGACAATTTTGGGAGAACAAGCCTAGCTTGGGCTTCCATGGGGCTACAAGCCCACAAGTTGGATGCCAAGGGACCACATGCTGGATGAGAGAGATCAAACTTGGAAGGCCTTAAATATGACTTGGACGACATAACCTAGCCCCCACATGCCAAACATTTTTCCTAGGAGAGGAAAAACGTCTCTTTTTGAGGCATGGCGTCACCTAGGGGGGTTAGGGTTTGGTGGTGTGGTTGATGCATTGGCACTTGGTCATTTTGAAGAGAAGTGGGCTTTGAACATGAAGGAAATAACTTGGATACTTGACATGTGTCTTTGGAAAGCCTAGACACCCTCCTCCTACACCAATGACTTGCTCCTAATGCCAAAACGTCCCCTAAAGGGGTGACATCATTCTAAAATTAGGGTTTTCTTATGTGCAAAAATGAATTATTTTGTAAAGGGGGGAAAATTAGGGATGTTGATCCCTAATCTTGTGTTTTACCCCTTAATTTATGGATAAGTCACCTTGGTGACATTTGTATAAATAAGAGATCATAAGATCTCATTTTAACATAACTCTCCCTCATTGTGATAGGACTTGGTCTGATATTTTCGCTATACTTGGCTCTTTTATCTCTTGTGCACTTTTTTTATGGCTATCTATTCATGTTATAGCTTATGTGAGTGATTCCCTAGCCTTGGAAGGCTTATCTCTTGCTATTGTGGTGGATTATATTGGCATTTCCCCTTGAATTGGTATGGTTTTTACTCTCTTGCTATCATTTGTTTCAAGTCAAGGTCATTGTGCTAGGAACTAGGTGGGATGTATAAGGGCATACACACCCACCATAGTCTTCATCACTTTATTCTTCATCTTATTTCTTTAACAAGGGTTTTCTAAGAAAAGTATAAGGGCATACAACCTCTTAGCTCAAGCCCTAGCTAGAGAAACTTGCCTTGGGAAGTAAAAGGGCTTACACCCCCAAGGAGGTAGCTTCTCTAGCTATTTATTTTCATGACCCCATTAACCCAATGTTAAAGGCACTAGTCATTTATTATTGTATTGGAGAAATCAAATATTGCATTGGGAAACATGATTTTTAGTGATTTTTACTTCTTGCAAAGTGGATTGTATTCCTTGTGCCTTGGGCACCTCACAACCACTAGGGAATCCCAATAAAGGGGCTACTTCTTTTTTTGTTACAAAATTACATCTTCAGCCAGTAGGGATGCCGAAACCCTAAATCATTTGCTTAAATAACTCTCTTATCAACCATTGGATTTTGCTCAAAGTTTGCACACTTATTCTCCTTGGTCCAACGCACTTTTTGGCAAAGTTTGAGGGGATTTCAGTGGCTGATTTTCTTTATGTAATACATTGAATGTTATAGGCATAAGGCTGATATAATTTTCTTCAGACAAGTGTTTACAAAAGCCTTATATTTTTATGCTAGAATATTGGTTTCTCATATTGAGTTTAGCTAGTCATTTACTAGTTTTTCTCTTGTATTTTCTACTTGATCTCTAGCATTTATTGAGAAAATTATAGTACCATTTACTTGCTGATATACACTGCTATGTATTTCTACAAATTAGGAACATAAATATTAACTTGTTGATCCAACTAACATATTTCATTGCAAAGTGTCTTTTCTTGTGTCTCAGGTAGGTACAATCATCCACAGAAGTACTATACCTATGGGGAAACAATTACTTGACTTACAAGGCATATATTCCCACCTTTAATCCCACATAGAATTGACCTATATGGGCTTCACTTCCTTTATTCTCCATCTCCATCTCCATCCCACTAGAGTCACCTAGATCGCCTCCCCAGAGTGACCTAGTCACCCTTGAAGTTCGGGACCTACCTCAAGGTTAAATTGGGTGTAGGATTCCCAAGTTATAACACTCGATTTGTGGTTGGGTCGAGATTTTCCCAACCTACAACTTTCACTATAACACAACCATCACGCTCCCCAATTTTGGATTAGAGTAGAGATTTTATCTTGAATATCCTGCCAAGCTTATGTGTGTGAGAATTTCAGAAATATCGACATCCCTAGATATTTCAAATGTTTCCAGTTCTAATGGTAGGAAAGCCAAATATTCTCCATATCAGATCTTGCAGATGCCCTGACATATTCCAACCATAGATTCTACTTTTATTACAATTAATTTTCCCACTTGAGGCCACGAGGAAGTCGTCGAGAACATGCTTGAATCTTTTTGCAATGATTGCAGAGGCAGACCCTAGAAGGAGTGTGTCATCTATAAACTGAGAGTGATTAATGTCTTTGGTACCTCGAGAAATTTGGATGCATGGTAATATTCCAAGACATTGATCAGATTCTAATTTACGGATTAATGAATCAACCATGAGAATATACAAATAAGGAGAAAGGGGGCAACCTTGCCTCAACCCTCTGCTGGATTTAAAGAAATGGGTTGGCTACCCATTGATCATAGGAGAAATCCAGGGAGATCCTATGCATGCTTTGATCCAATCAATGAAGGTCTCCGAGAATCCATAATCTTTGAGCATATAAAAGAGAAATGAATGTTTCACACGGTCAAAGGCATTTTCCATGTCTAGCTTGATTTCCATGCATTTATCTTTATGACTTCGGCTTGAGTGAATCGACTCCTATACTAGAACTATATTGTTGGTGATTGTTGGATTACTGAGAGGGGGGGGTGAATCGGTAATAACATAATTATAATCCTTTTTCTTCAAATGTTATATCAATGTAGAATTATTATCTAATAATGAGAAGTAATAAAAAAACAATCACACACATACACAGTACACCAGTGTTTTACGTGGAAACCCAAATCGGGAGAAAACCATAGAATGCTTTTTCTTATATGTCTTGAAGAATTACATTTATTGGAAGCACCAACTTCCTTTGTTTTCCAGTTGCAATTGGAAGGAGGCTCTAACCCCCTAGTTTCTCAGGCTACAAATTGAGGGAAGCTCCAACTCCCCAAATCTCTGGCTACAACCAGAAGGAGGCTACAACCCCCAATGTTCTCCGGCTACAACCAGAAGGTGGCTACAGCCACCTGTCCTTGCCCCGTCCTGCCACCCTGAAGTATAAGTAGAATGATGGAACCACTGTCACACTATCACTGTGAGATATACCACTATAAACCTGTAACAATAAATTTGAACCATGCATCAACCATGCATCAACCTGTACCTCAACCTGTAATCAACCTGTACCATAAACAAGTGCATCAACCATGCACCAACTTGTAGTCGACCTGTACTATAAACAAGTGCATCAACCATGCACCAACCTGTAATCAAGTTGTACCATAAACAAGTGCATCCAACCATGTACCAAGTATGTACCAATCATGTGTCAACTTCTCATCAACTACTTGTCTCAACCAAAGCCAACCTCAACATGTGTACCTCAACCAAAATCCCTCATCAATTTCATCATCCAAATATGATTTAGCCTTTCAAGTAATAGACCTAGATTATATGATCACATTCCTACAAACCTTCCTTAACTTTAAAAGCAATAGACTAGCATTTTCATCAAACTTTTCTTTAGTCTTACATGCCTAGTTTTTGGATTACTCAACAATCCTAACTTCTGGAATATATCATCGCTCATACCATTACCCATCAAACAAACTTGGGTCCATTACCCAAACACAGGGTCCCCGACTTGTCATGGCCATAACTCTCTAGCAGAGTGAGGAATTGTAGCTGGCCGTTCCACAGCCTGCAGGAAATGAAATGACAAGAACTATCCATCTAGGATATTTTTCCCTAACAAATTCACTTTCCTTCATCTCATTATTCCCACACAATTAAACATGTGTTCTCAATCCACAAAGCGTCTTCTGTGAGGGCTTTCACCATAAGGGGACCACTTTGGAGTTCATCCATATTACTTCATATCTGTCATGAAAAACAATATTAAGGTCATATTTACATCAAACACTATTGGGTCCATTACCCAAACCTTTGCTCTGGGTCTTTCTTCAAGGGTTGTGACATCAATGACAATAACCTTAATCAACAATGATTTTGTTGTTTTCTATGAATCCACCTTGATTATCTTAGACTATCTTGGGAAAATGCAGAGCGATGTGGTTTGCTATTATTTTTGTGAGAATCTTGTGGGAATAATTGCATAGAGAGATAGGCCAAAATCTCGAAAATTTGGAGGGATTTGTCTCTTTGGGGATTAAAGCCAAGAAGGTTGAATTTGTTGCACCACCTACTTTATTTTTCTTAAGATATGGTTTCTATTTTTCATATCTAGCTTGGTTACCTCCCTAAGTGTTTGTATGGGAAGTCTGAAGTGAAGTCGTCTGGCCCAGGGGCTTTATCTTGTTCTGGACTCCAAATTGCTTGCACAATTTCTGCTTCCATAATTTCTTTTGTGAGAAAGGAATTATCTTGAGTTGTTGTGAATTGGGGGATATTTTATATCATTTCATGAATAGTTGAAGCATCCTCTTCATCATTTGTTTGGGAGTACAATGCTTCAAAGTGTTGAACTTCTACATCCTTGATCTGATCTAGGGTTTCAAAAGATTGCCTTGAGTTTGTTTGGATTCTGGAGACTATATTATTTTTCTTTCTCTGCTGAGTTTGTTTATGGAAGAAAGAGGTGTTTTTTTGGATCTCCGGTTTCAACCAAAAGGCTCTCGATTCTGACCTCGATGCTCTTCTTATTTTCTCATGGTGGATTGTAACTGCTGATGCGCCTCTTTTTTCTTGGGTTAACAATGCTTTTGAGACATATTCATCTTCTATTATTTTATGGATGGCGGTAGCTCCTCTACCCTGATTGTCCTTTCTTGGGTTGGAGGAACATAAGAGGATTTATCCCATTCCTTTAAAGTCGACTTGACTTCCCTTAGTTTTCTTTCCCAGAAAAAAATTGGGGAGACTTGGATTGGTGTAGATCAAGCTTGAAAAATAAGAGATGAGACAGGAGGAGGGTGTCCAATCCACAAGGGGTTGAAGCGAAAGGGAATGGGGCCAATATTGAGAGGGTGATAAAGAGAGGGATATGGGTTTGGGATTAGAGGCACAAAGGGGATAATGCAAGAATTGAGATCAAAGGGAGAAAGGAGGAAATCAATACTAATGAGGAAGCGATCTAGCCTTGCAACAATGTGATTGAGGCCAGACCTTCGATTGTTCCAAGTATATCTTCCTTTGTTTGGCTTGATATCTTGGAGGTCCCAAGTAGATATAAGGTCTAAAATTTTCTCACTTAAGGGATCATGGACCCTGCTACCCTATTTTTTCTCTCTTTGATGTAAATGATTGTTGGAATCCCCTCCAATTATAACCGTGGTCATGTCTAGAGAGTCTTTTAGCACAGACAAAGAGGACCAACAATCTAGTTTTTCTAAATATCGATTAGGCATGTAAACATTTATAAAAGAGAATCTTAAATTTGAATCTTTTTTTTTTTTAAAGCTGTTAAGATCCAGCGGTTTACTCGAGAAAATACCTCAGGTTTCCACATTTCTTCATCCCATATGGTTAGGATGCCACCTGCTACTCCATTTGAGCTTATGGTTGAACCATTGCTATTTTTGAAATCTCTTTTCACATTTTTCAGTGCCGCGTTTTCCTCCATTTTGTCTCTTGGAGGAGAGTGCAGCATGCTTCTCAGAATAAGATCTCGAGGGGCTTTGGGGCCAACCAGTATTGTTGAATCCTCACCACAATTCAAAGCGAGGAGAATTTCATTGTGGCCGAGGTGGAGGAGGTCCGTCCACTAGGGATGGTTGGGTTTGGACCTTTGTTTCCTCCTTTTTTCCCAACATTGCTCATGGAGAATATTTGCGCATATGGGTATTTGCTTTCCACAGGCTTTTATTTGTTTTAGCGTCTTCACCATGGGTCCTTATTTGTACTGGGTATGTACCATGTACCAAAACGCATGTACCATACCATGTACATCAAACCGTGCCGTGTATCATGCATCAACCATGTACCAAACTTATGCAATTATCATTTACATCAACCATGTACCGAAACATATACCATACCATGTACATCAACTAGAACCTATACCATCTCATTACATCCAACCATGTACCATATCACTCATGATATCTATCAATCATTCCATACCATATACCATAATATATCATCAATGAAGTGCCTCAATCCTTAACCAAGATAGCCATAGCCACCAAGATACCAATATAGCAAGATGTAGTTCTAATCAATGTACAACATCGCAAGACACCTCAAGATGTACCAACATCACCATGACATTCCTCAAGCATGTACCCACAGCATCCAATGCATGTACCTCAAACATGTGCCATAACCTCATAAATATATTACCTCAACCATGCATCAATGTCACTAAGAAATGCACCTCATACATGTACCACCATGAACATAATATGTGCCACAAGCATGTGCTAATGTCTCAACAAGATACCAAAGATATGCACCATAACACCACCAACATGTAACCCTCAAACCATGTTCCTCAAGCATGTGCCAACATCCACAACCATGTACTAAGAGATACCATCAAACATGTGTCATATGACTCATGATATTCCTCAAGCATATACCATATTCCAAGTATCCAAGATGCATCAAGGAATATACAAAACTCACAAAGACATGCCTAATCATGTGCCAACCTTCAAAGATGTAAGCCTTAAAACACAAAGAATAACATACCTTTAGACCTGTAACTAAATTGATAAGTAAGGATTTGGGACACAGTAGCTCTTCCTCAGCCTCAGAAACTTGGTACTAGCATCCTCCTTCAAATATGGTTTAGCCTCATGGGACTAACCCATGCATCACATAAGGCTTCATGGGAGAAGTTTGTTGCTTGGTGAGGGTGAATCACGACACTAGTAGTCTGACCCATGGGGGTTAGCTAAATTAGGGTTTCACAGAAAACCCTTTCTCTCCTCTATAATCCAATTTTTTTTTCTCTCCTTACTCTTTCGCTGCCTCAGATTGCTTGTTCATATTTTCCAATAGATCACTTGCTCACTAGAAGATATTCAATCAACTTGTTTAAGTGAATGTACAAATCAAAGGCTTCTTGTTGTATATTTATACCTTCGCTAAAAAAATTCTCTCCTTAACGTTAGGGGAAACACATTGCTTTCTTTTTACAACCATTTTACCCTTTAATTAATGACTTGCAAGCTGTTTAGGGGGCTTCTATGGCATTATTCTTGAGGCTTCAACTTCGCTGACCCCTTGCTCTCCATTGAAGGGACTCTACGGTGGCCCGTTCCACCTACCATTGGAAACACGATGATGGAGAATATCCATCTATGAGTGTTTTACACTGCATTACACTATCCTTCATGTCATTTATTCCTCAAACAACTTTTAGTGTGACTGCACACCCTTTATGAAGGGCTTCTTGTAGACTTCTTCAAAGAATCTTCCCATGAAGGTCATGCCCAGAGAAAGCTTGTATGCCATAGGGGGACCATTTTGGAGACTTCTCAAATACACCCATAACATGTATTAAAATCAGCCAAGCCAACTACTTTTGTTGACATCAGTACCAATCAATGTCCCACTTGATGTCAATGAAAACCAACTATCCAACAATCTTCCCCTTTGACATTGTTGGTAACTCATACTCCACCGGTGACCAATGCTCGATATTTCTCTCCTCGTGTTTCTCTCCCCTTTGACATCAATGGAAAGGGTATCTCTACTTGGGGCTGCTCAAACTATCTTCATGCTTCTTATCTTTATCTTTCTTCATTTTTGACATTATATACCAAATGGGTAACTCCCCCTATCGATATGTTTCCCCCTATCTTCGCTATTAATATGGATACTATCTGCGAAATTTCTCTCTTGCGGTTCTCTGCAAAATTCCATGTAGATCAAAGTGGGGCTTCTTGTACTTGCTTCATTTCGTCTCTTTTGGTGTTTCTTGTCCATTGGTGCTTCCTCTGTAATTCACCGACATATATAAAAAGAATTCAAAATCAATGCGACTTCAAATTTTCATGTTTTTTCAAGTTCACATCAATGAACATACTTTTCAACAATTTTCCTTTGATGATGTAGCTTCTGTTGAAGGTTTCTCTTTACCTGTTCTACTAGGCCTTTCAATGTTTGTCTTCTTGTGATCAACTAATTCCACATGTCAATATGCCTTCATCCATTGTCATATATCTATATAGACCTACCAATGATCTCATCAAATCATATCTGTACATATGTCATAACATTGTCCATGCCTTTGGTAATCAACTACACACAATGTTGACCCTTCTTTCACTTTCTTGTATTGAATACGTCTTGAATCTTACGCAGTCACTACATATTCATGTTTTTTCAAACTATCTATTCAATCTGCATATTTGACTCTACATGTATGCAACAATATGTACCGAATACATCCCTACTTGAATACATACATGGAGTCCTCTAATACAATCATGAACCTTTGCCTAAAAAATGTGTCAATGATAATACTTCCTGTGTCAAGCGATACATGTATGGGAATGTGTTTTGAAAGCTACTCCTCAAATAATTAAATTGTCACAAGACATTCTACCATTATGAAATCAAACCACTTTGAAATTTCCTTTCCAAAATTTGCAAACACTTCATACTTCTTGAAAGATAGTTCTATGATCTGTAGAGTTGCTTCTTATACTCACCTTGTTCAATATTCATATTCTTTGGGGAATTATCCAAAATTTGAATGGCTCACAAAGGTGGAGGAAGATTCCCTAATGCAAAGTAATCTTCCTAAATTTTGACATCTTCCTCTTTATCGTCTTAGATTCATCGCTGATCTTACTTCTTTGCAAATCTAAATTGAGTACAATCTCTAGGACCTTATTTTCAATCTCCTATTCTTCTTGTTTTCCATTTCTTCTCCAAACCTTCATGTATCTGACATCTTCCTTTTTTCCTATAGATTTTTTTCTAATCTCGTACTACTACATCCTAAGAATATGACTTTTGGGTGTTCTTCCTTCATATGTTCTTCCTTTACATGTTCTTTTTCTTTTCAAATCTTCTTGTATCGATATCAATGTTCTCTTTCATATAGGTATAGGTCATTCTTCTACTTCCATGAGCTATGTGTCCATAGTTATGGAATTTGTAACATTCAATATTGTATGAAGTCACATACACATTTGTTGCTTGATCATTTCTTTCATAGCTCTGCAATCTACAACTTTATGTCCAAAGTTATTACAAAGAGTATGACCATAAAATAGGGTAATACTTGGAAGTAGGTGATCTTGATTGTGTTGTAGTCCTTCTGAACTCATGCCTTGATTGATCCACGATCTTCTTTTACTACGGTGTTCCCTTCTGATGATTGGAAGCTTCTTTGATACACGAAGGGGTGTTATTTGATATTCGTCTCTTTTGTAACCTTATTCTTGAGTCTTCTTCATTTATAGAATGTTATCCTTTCTTGGCTCACATACTTCCTTCTTGGTAGAGTCTTTGATGACTTCTGCATAACTCTTAGCCTTCTCTTCATTCTTCCTTTCTAGTAACTTATAACGTTCCCCTTCAACTTTATTTACCGATGATGTGGAGATTTCTCTCTTTTAAGTGTTCTTGCTAATCTTGACAACTTTAACTCTTAATGTGAGAACTTATTCTTCTTTAAAACTTCTCACCTCCTTTTCTTTCTTTATCATCCAGATCTACATTATGTATTCCTTTCTCTTTGCTTATTCAACTTGGGTCTTCAAGGAGACAATTTCTACTAATGAAGTCTTCTTTCTTGTTAATTTGAATTAAACTCAAGCTTATTTAAGTCCTCATATATTTCCTTGAGATGGCTAGTCAAATATTTTCTCTCTTTTCTACTTCCTTTATTTATTGCTACTATTCGACTCCCAATAATTTATTTTTTGTTAGGGAACATCAACTTCTGAGGGTGGTGAATGAGTGTGAGACTCTTTTTCCCAAAACTTCCCTCTTCTCATAAAACTCCTTAGTTAACAATCACCATTAACTCACTACTCATTGTTGTGTTTATAACCAGTTAGATGTGAACACATATCAACAACATATATCAACATAATATATATCATCAACAAGTCATCACCACAAGGAACACAAGAACACCAAGATGTATTGATGATATATTGTTGATATATCATCAACAAGTCATCACCACAAGGAACACAAAGAACACAAGATGTATGCACAATTTTATTTTTATTACGGACTACAATCCTTGGGTTTTTTTAGCAACAACTGAATAGAGTACAACTCTACAAGAGAACTAGATATATAATGAAAGAATCATCTTACACCCTCAGCACCAACTGATATGAGGCAACAATCCTCAACATATATCAATCTGTACCATAAACAAGTGCATCAACCATGCACCAACCTGTACCAAACAACCTGTAATAAACCTGTACCATAAACAAGTGAATCCAATCATGTACCAAGTATATACCAATCATGTATCAAATACTCATAAAAAATGACTCATCAATATGTACCAACATAATCAACTATACACCTCATGTATGTTTAAACTCATCAACTGCTTATCTCAACCATGACTAGTTTTGGATTAGTTAACAACCCTAACTTGAAATAATAATAACTATGTACCTGTAATGAATAAAGATATGAAACTGATAAAAAATGTTCTTCAGTGTGTTTTATGCAATTCCTCCAGGTTTCACTACTTAGATCCTCTCAAAAAAGGAGTTATAGAAAAAATGACATACCTTGCTGAATTCTGGCTTATTCTAGAGAGCGACCTTGTAGAGTCTGCCCCACACATAATATTTGTTGAATCGATCTAAAAATGTTACACATAATACTAGAGACTATACTGTAACCAAAAAATTCTGTCTTACTGAATTTGGATCTCTTATGAAGAAGTTATGACGTTTTTACCCGAAACACCCGTTTTAGACTAGTTTCAGGACGAGCCACAAACCCTATTTTACACGGAGTGTATCTCCAAAAATAAAACAACCCACAAGCTGAATTTTTTACCACAGATATTTGGATATGTTTCCTCAATTTAATATCAATCTCATGGTTTGAATCATTATAGAAAAAAAGTTATTGTGAAAATGGTGAGATGACCTGTAAATAACATACCTTAGAAAACATCATCAAAATAATTTATCCTCCCTTGAATTTCAGCCCTCTTTTCTTCACCTTCCCTCTGAAATTAGGCTTAGATATCCTTTGGTTACCTCAGTCACCTATAGATATTCAATATTCTCAAGTGTGATGTAAAATGAGAGAGCCTTGCCTCTTATTTATACTCTCCATCTTCTAGGTCACTTAACCCATTTCTAGGTCACGTAACCTATTTCTGGGTCACTTAACCCATTTCTAGGTCACTTAACCCATTTATAGATCACTGAACCTATTTTCCTCATTTTTAGGGTTAACCACTTTCCATAATTAGAAAGTTCTCCATTAATTTATCATTTAAATATTCCTCCTTGACTTTATCACCTCACTTTATCATTTAAATAATCTTCTTTTATTTTGTCACTTCACTTTATTATTTAAATAATCCTTCTTGACTTTGTCACTTTACTTTATCATTTAAATAATAATTTCTTCTTTTCAAGCTCTTTGACTTCTTTGACCTTTTGGGGCTTCAAGCCAACATATGAGGGTCCTCCAACTTTGTAAGGCCATAACTCTCAAATCATGAGGAGTCATGTGACGTTTCACATACCACCAGAAATGGCATGGCATGTACTATCCATATAGAATAGTATTACCTACAAATATATAAAAAAACATACCATTATCCATCAAACAAAATTGGGTCCATTACCCAAACCTGGCTTCTCCAACTTCTCATGGCCATAACTCTCTAACCATGAGGAGTTATGTGACGTTCCACATACCACCGTAAATGGAATGACAAGCACTATCCATATAGGATAGTTTCACTGACAAATTCATTGATCTTAATCTTATTATTCCACAATCAAGCATGGGTCCTCCAACCATTCTTCTAGGATAACTCAACCATAAAGCGTCTTCCCGTGAGGGCTTTCACCATAAGGGGACCACTTTGGAGTTCATCCATTTGTGCACCTTATCAACCATGATAAGACTATAATGATCAATCTAACTATGCATCATATATCAAAGAAACCACATTGAACCATCTTCATATTTGCATCATGTATCAATGGCAACTCATTGATCCATATTCATCTATGCATGACATCATATGCATCATATACTTGACATCTATCTAATCTTATCAAGGAAAATACATATTACATTTGACATCAATCATCAATCAATCAATCCTTTGACATCAATCAATCACTTGACATCAATCAATCAAACCATTGTCATCAATGACAACATGATCCAACATTTTCTTCCAACTGACTTTTGCATTCTTATTTAATCCCTCTTGCTTCTTATAATTGGACTTTTAGGTTTGTAATCATCTGATGGACTTCTTCAGGGTTGGTATTTTGAGACCCCTTCTTTAGCTTGATCAATTATTCCTTTAGTGACTTGTTCTTATTTCTTTCTTTCATTAGATCGTCTAAAGCGTTGTTTAATTTTTCTTCAAGATTTATTATGCCTTCTTCACAATCTTCTTCATCTGAATCTGTCCAATATGAATACATTTTTTCTTCTTATTATACTTTAGCATCTTCTTTATTCTGATTAGAATGCTCTTTCTCTACGATAGAATGAGATTCCTTAAAGTATAGATCATGTAGCTTATCCCAAAGTTCTTTGGCTAATGAACATTTTCCCACTTTATCTTTTACCAGATCCACCAATCCTTCCAAGATGAAATCCATTATTATTTTGTTGTTTCTCTTAAATTTCTTCTTGGCTACAGTATTTGGTTTATTTGAACCTGTGTATCTTGTAACAATTGAGTATCAAATATCATACCCATGTGCTCCTAGAAAAATTTTCATCATGTTTCTCTACATCTCATAACTTAGACCATTCTGAACATCAAACCGTGGTACTCTAATATTAACGTGCTTCATGATCTTCCTTCCTGTGGTTAGATTGTTTTCTTGAAGGACCTAATTTTATACCAATTTTTGGAATACTAAGGGGGGTGAATCAGTATGAGCACGTCTTACCACTTTCAATCACAATATATAAAATTCAACTTTATCAACAGTATATAATTTATTATTGCATCCAATATATCATGAGCATATAGCCATAAGCAATACAATTTAGATATAGCATATCAGATACTAAATACACCAGAGTTTACGTGGAAACCCAAATGGGAGAAAACCACATAATTCTTGCTTATATATATCAATAATACATTCATAGGAAGCACCAACTTCCAAATTCTCCAACACCAACTGGAACGAGGCACCAACCCCCTAATTTACAAGTACCAACCTGAAGGAAGATACAACTCCTTGGATTCTCCAGCTACAACTGGAAGGAGGCTCTAACCCCCTAGTTTACAGGCTCCAACCTAAAGGAATCTTCAACTCCCTGAGGTATCTAGATCCAACCAGAAGGAGGCTATGACCACCTAATTTACATGCACCAACTTGAAGGAAGCTACAACTCCTTGAATTCTCCGGCACCAACCGAAAGGAGGATACAACCCCATTTCCTTTCCCCGACCTACTGCCCTGAAATATAAGTGTAGAATCATTGTCACTACCACTGATATTGTCACTTCCACTGTCACCAATACATCAACCAACCTATCACTGCCACAATCACTAATACGTCAATCAACTTGTCACTGTCACTGTCACATCAACCTATGACTACCACTGTCATATCAACTTGTCACTGACGATCAACCAATCATTTAACCTGTCACTGCCATTGTCACTATCATCGTCACTGTCTATGTCACTGATATATGATCATCAACCAACCATAATCATATCCACTCACATGGATACCTAAAACATCACTGTACCATGTACACCAATTATGTACCAGAACATGTACCATACCATGTACATCAACCATGTACATTAAACCTATACCATATCATGCATCATCCATGTACCAAACCTATACCATATCATGCATCAACCAGGTACTAAAACATGTACCATACCCTGTACATTAACCATGTACATCAACCAGAACATGTACCATCTCATGCATCAACCATGTACCATATCACTCATGATATGTCTCAATCATGACATACACCATATACCACAAGATATCATCAATGAAGTTCCTCAAGCATAACCAACATAGCCACAATACCAAGATACCAATATAGCCAATATGTTCTTCTAATCAATGCACCATAACATCACCAAGGTGTACCTCAACATGTACCAACATCACCATGACATACCTCAAGCATGTACCACAACATCCAATGCATGTACCTCAAACATGTGTCATAACCTCATCAAGATGTGCCTCTACCATGCATCAATGTCACCAAGAAATGCACCTCATACATGTAC
>SNQJ01S0099076.1:31077-47406 GCA_010110895.2 Picea sitchensis | reverse complement strand
CTAGAATCGAGCAACACACTTGATGTTGATATTATGGTAGTTGCGGGAGGTATTAACCTCCACATGTAACCTTGACAAGAATAGAATATTCTTGAAAGCAAGAAGAAACCCTAAAGCTTTGAACATAACCCTAGAAGACAAATTGACTAAAGAAAATAATTAATATTGAGTCTTTAGCCTCCAGAAAGAGAATTCGGCCCAGACGGCTAAGAAAGAGCAGTATAAATACAGGATGTCAGAGCTCATTTGTACACACACAGCTCGCAACTGTAGAAATTTAGTAAGTGCGCAAGTTTGGAGAGTAGTTGCAGTTACGGCTACTGCAACTTGTATTTTCGGTTTTAGGCTTGGACTTTCTGCTTGGTACGCTAGCTCTGGAGAGTGGTATGCTACCATGATTGGGTTTTGGACCTAGGGTTTGCTTCCAAAATTATTCTCTTTGTTAAGGTTAAGGTGCTCGGGGGTGACTTCGGCCTATGGTTGGGTGACAATATTGCTATATTGTCTATGGTTAAACGAGCACACCTATTATTTTCTAACAGGTTATGGGCCCACACTATCTTCAGACAGTCTAACTGTCGGAAGATAGATTAAGAGGATTTGCTCAGTTACAGTTGCAGTTGCAGTCAAAGTTTTTGCTGCAGCAACAAAACCCTAACCTTCGTGTTGAGGCACCTTGAGTGAAGAGACTGACCTAATTTTTGGATAGCCTAGTGCGCCCTAACCTAGTTTACCTCCTGGTATTCTCAGCAAGCTAAGACGTCAAGTTTGAGTTTTTGGTAAAAGTCAAAGCAGTCATGACTTACTCTATGAAGTCAGAAAACGAGTTAGAAGGGGCTTCTAACTTCAGAGCATGGAAGACAAGGATTGACCTCATCCTTGCCAAGAATAAAGTGTTGGATATTGTGAAAGGAAAGATCGTGGAACCATAGTTTGAAGTAGGAAAAGAGAAGGAACCTCAAAATGTTGCAGTTATGGAGAAGTTCAAGGAGAATGACATCAATGCCATGAGTATCATAATGGACTCTGTAAAAGACCACTTGATACCCTACATTTCTCATCTTGACTCATCTAAGAAGATGTGCGATTCCCTGACTAATCTCTTCTTAGTCAGAAACATTGGACAATTAATGAGTCTAAAGAATGAGCTTCGTGACATGAAAATAAATGATGACGAAAGCATAAAATCATACTTTGTGAGAATCTCTCAGTTAAGAGATCAACTACAAGCTATTGAAGAAATCATTTCAAGCAACTGGTAAATATAGTACTCAACAGCCTTCCCAAGACATGGAATGCATTTGCCGCAAGAATGAACATAAGAAAGGAATATCTCACATTTGAAGAACTTTGAACTTGTTGTGCACAAGAAGAATCAAGGATCAGCACAAAAGATAAATCCCAAAAGAAATACGATGATCAAGCCTTCACAGCAAAAATTCAAGAATTTCAGGAATAAGAGTAAGTTTGGCCTAAGGAAGGAAACAAACGAAGCATCAGTTGTCGAAGAAAGGGAACCCTCAAGGAAGGCCAAGCAGGATAAAACAAACTTCTTCTTCTGAGACAAGGTAACAATATTCTTCATAGTTCTTGTACATACCATGTTTACATAGTTTTTGTACATATCTTGCATATCTATTTCTTAGAAGATAAGATGTTCAAGTGAAACCATACCTATGGAAGAATAACAAGATAAGGATTTCTATCACGATGACTACAAGTCAATCAATACACATGAAAAGATGAAGTACATTGACAATCCTTGGTAACAATTCCTGTGGAAGCTATTACATAAGTAACCACTGCAAGATAAGTCGAAATCGAAATCAAACTTGAAGAAACCCAAAAGAAGTCAAAACAGAAAGAAGTCAACAATCAAGAGGAAATTATAAAAAGACTTGTGACACTTTGCAGAAGGCAATAAGGATGCAGACAGAAGTGCAGACTCTCTTAGTGTTATAACCCTAAAATGCACCATACAGGTTTACCTGGCATCAGGCCAACTCATGCCTCTTCCTAGCCAAAGCCATGCTGAGTAATTCCTCAAAATTCACTTGAAAACAAGCAACCCGCGCCCTAACTTCTTACTGGGCGACTCTTGGTAATACCCTCGCGGAGAAGCTGCTTTACATAAGTAACCACCGCAAGATAAGTCAAATCAAAATCAAACTGAAGAAACCCAAAACAATAAAACAGAAGAAGTCAACAATCAAGAGGAAATTATAAAAGATTCTCACAGGACACTTTGCGTAAGGCAATAAGGATGCAGACGAAATCTTGGAATCTTTTAGATGGAGGGAGCCAATTACATAATTCTAAAGAAGAGCATGCATTCATGCATGAAGCAAAGGATCAGGAGGGAGTTAATCCTAAATAATATGATCCATTTGAGGATTATGAAGTATCTTTCTATGTTCCAATTGAAAGTAACAACCATGCGATAAGTAACACGTGGGTTTCAGCTTTGATTCTAGAAGAAGTCTTTCTAAAAGAAGTTTTAAAAGATCCTTGGTTTTCCATCTACATCTATGATCTTATGATGAAAGGAAGCAGTTGGAATCTTCAAGGCATATAGAAGCACCCCATGGACTCCAAGAGCTAAAGAGATAATACAAGGAAGAACACCTAAGATTCCAATGAAAGAAAGAAAACCAACAAATCCAATTATTATACCGAGAATCACAAGACTACCAAATTTGGTTTGAACCCACTAAGAAGAAAATCGAAGCGTAAGAAATGGAAGTTGGGATGAAGAACATTGTATGTAAGAAAAATGTGAAAAAGACTTATAAATGGAAGCATTGCAAGATTCAAAAATAGAGGTTCTCCCAGAAGGAGGAAAAGAGTATGAGAACAACTTGTTCCCTTAAACCAAATATACCTCTATCTAAACTATTATATCTCTTGCAGTATCAATGGATTGAAAATTACATGTAAAAGATTGTTCTTCCCAATAAATCAAGTGAGAAAGAAGCTTATAACAAAAAGAGACCCATGCATGCGTATATATAATAAGACCTTGTATGGATTCAACAACTTGATGCAAAGTATCTAATATACAACAAAAGCATGGCAAAAACTTCCTATGACAGAGATAGTGTATCAAAATAGTTACTGAATTGGGATGATGGATCGTTAATCCATGAAAAAATCCCATGATGGCGTAATAGGCGCTACTTTGGATGTTTCATTTTATTCTGCCATGATGTTAAGTGAGCTAGCAGGGAAACATAATTGTTGAATTGGACCATGATATATTGTAATGATCGAGCTATATGAATCCTTCAGAAACTGATGTTCCATGACAGGACCAAGGTACATTGAGATCAAGCATATATTCTCTCAGGACGGTCCGTGTTATAGCGGTTCTCTGAATATATCTCCATCGTGATGAGTAGATAGCAGACATTTTGGTAAAGCTCCATCCAAGATGAAAGAGTTGGCATACTCAAGAAACATGTGTCAGCTCGTGGGAAACAAATTCCTATTGAAAAGGAAGAGATTACCCCGTGTCAGAGGAGCAATTTTATTTGTTATTGATTTATGGACATTTTTAGTTTGAAAATGGTCTAGGATGAACAGTTCCTTTCCACCGAAAGTGGTTTGAGATTTTTTTGACGGACATGCATTTTCCAGCTTGGAAAATGGTCCATATTCCGACAATTATTTTCGTAATTAAAATGGTCCGATAGATCGTTGATGCACCATAGACAACAATTCCCCTCATGGACGTTGTGGGGAATGGTCTAAGACAATAATTCTGGCAAATACTTTGAGTAGTGGTCAAGTAGAATGGTCCAATTTCAATCTGGCCAATCGCTCTTTCTAAAAGTTCATAGTTGTGAGCAAAGCCAAAGAAATAACTGCTTTGGAGGTTGAGGACACCTATCTCCATTAGGAAATGGTATGAAACAACATTCCTCAGGGCATAATCATTCTATCCGTGGTTGATTCATGATTAGTGTTGAGTGAATGGCTCCACTGTAGTGAATGGTCCAAGTTCAAATAATCGTATGTGCATTCCCTAGGGCATAATCATTTTGTCCATGTTGCACTATGATTAGTGCCGCAGGAATGGCCCGCTTAGGTGAATGGTCCAAAGCTCGTGGAATAAGGACATTTATTCTTCTATGCTTTGAGAAGAATAGTCTAGATAGCCCATCAACATGTTTTACCTTCCGAGGGCGACATGTTCTTCCAGATCTCACGATGTGAGTGGAAGAATGGCCTCGTGATGACTCCACTTGTATCATGGTATTGTTATGCAAGTTGATATCTGATGATATGATTACTGTGGAGAATGTATGTCTCTAGAAAATAGATTTATACCACCGCTAAGTGGATGTTCCGATCACAGACTATGTGGTCACCGGGTTAAATAGTCGCGGTGCTACTTGGTGTGGTTATGTACCACCGATAGTAGTTGTGTACTACTATGGATATACACACAATTGTGTTCTATTGAATGAGGATTTGTTCTAATTTCCATGAAGGCTATCGATAGTGTTGGAAATTATTACCAAATTTCTAGATGGATAGTTAGTGTTTTGGTGTACAGACATTCTCCAGGCGGAAAAATAGTCCAGGACAGTTATTCTTCTAGACGAGGTCCGCATTTTCAGAAGAATAGTTGTCCTCGGTGATCCCATGGAATGAATATTTCAAGATTTGTTAAACAATTATTATTCGAGGGATATATGTACTCTGATTAGAAGAATAGTTTCAGACACTGAGTGAGTACTTAATTCAACATCAGCGATGGATTATGGTTTCTAGAGATGATGCAATTGATTCTATCGATGATACCGATAGTGATGATGGTTCTCATCATTTGATCATGATTAATGTCGTGGCTATGATGATGCTACCAAATGAATGGTATGTTTTGTGCTCAAGACCATTGTTTTCGAATACCTACTAGAGGAGTGTTGATATTATGGTAGTCATGAGGGTATTAACCTCCACATGTAACCTCGACAAGAATAGAATATTCGAAAGCAAGAGAAACCCTAAAGCTTTGCACATAACCCTAGAAGACAAGCCTACTAAAGAAAATAATTAATATTTGGTTTTTATCCTCCGTAGTGTTATAGAAGTCGCAATTGCATAAAGCTAAGAAAGAGCAAGATAAATACAGGATGCCATAGCTCATTTATACACACACAACTCACAAATGCAAAAATATAAGAGTGCGCACTGCAAAAACAAAGTGCGCAAGTCTGGAGAGTAGCTACAGCTACAACTACTACAACTAGTATTTTCGGGTTTAGGCTTGGACTTTCTTGGTTATGGCTTGGAATTTCGCTATACTTAGCTCGGAGAGTGGTACCCCAGCTTCATTGGCTTTGGACCTAGGGGTTTGCTTCCGCACTATTCTCTCTCACAAGGTTAAGGTGCTATGGGTATTATCACCTATGGTTGGGTGATAATATCACAATATTATCTATGGTTAAACGAAAGTAACACCTATTATTTTATAACGCTTGAAACAAATAGTGAAGCATTGCACACTAAATATAAATTGGACATAAATTAATCACACTTACAATCTAACTAACAAAATAAAGAGGCAGAATGCTACCCATGATTGAGGGGCGCTTCCCAACCTGACTAACATTGCCAAGAACAACCATACTAGGCGGAAGTGATGCATAGAATCTCAGGAACAAGCAACATTCATTAATGGAAAATCAACTTCGTTTACAAAAGAGTAGCACACAGGCTTGTTGCCTCAATAAATCTCTTTGTTTGCTACCATTTCCCAAACATATTACAAAAGGAAATCTTCCTCTCCCCCCCTGATTTATAGAAATGACTCATTTATATAGAAAATCCCTAATCTAAAATATCGAAACAACATCCTCTATTACCGTGAAACAAAATAATAACAATAGTTACATAAATGAACAGATCAAACCATCCAAAGATGTTGAAAACAATCAAATCAGTTTTTGATATCACATGTTATTCAAATAACAACCATAATATCATGATTCTCGATCCCTTGAATAATGTAGATGCTGGAATTCTTTGACCACTTATTTGACTAGAGTTCCACTCTTGCTAGAAAGGTCTGGGTGCTACTTGCAATCTAGATAGATTCGTGATAAATAACGAATCATAGTTCTCCAACTATGCTTTATTTTGAAAAACTGCTCGTGATGTGCTCACTTCGCCATGCTAGGACAAAAACCCATGTTCTCAATTTTCGCCTAGAAATGCATGAGTATTTTGAACAATGATGGTTACTGAAATGGCGCTGATGGTCGAGAATGTCGATCACGCCAATATAAGAATCACACTTCATAAAACCATCGCCTAAAACCATGATATAATTATCTTCTTCATCACTAACACATGGAAAAACTATGCATTAACCACATAGGATGTATAATCTGAATGAATAATAGATAATAAGGTTTATGGCGTAATTGGATCGATATTATTGGCAAACATGAAAAGGTGTAATGATGAATGCATTTGTATAGCAAAAGATATGGAAAAAGTGGAGCCCAACACTAAGATTGAATTTGATTAATTTGTGTGTCCCGAAATATAACGTTTTTGTTGTTTTATTTTAAGCATGTGTTATCTTTAATATTTAAAGATATAGATTTGAAGGCAAAATTTGTATGTCTTAGACAACTGGAATATTTTAAAGAATGAAAGAATAAGAGAGAAAAAATAAGCTAAACGTAAAATAATGTATCTCTTGATAACTATTATTTTAACTTTTATACATAACAAATAATAATAAAATATGTATTCGAGCCACATAAATCCAACGAATATAACTTTTGTGAACTGAAACGTGCCCTGGAACGCTCCCTAGGGAAACATGTCTAGGGTTCGATCGCCGCCATGGAAGCTCAGGGAGGAGGGAAGCCGCCGCCCCCTCCCTCGGCCCACCTTCTTCGAACCGACGCAATTACGAAGAAGAATACCCCCTCGCCCCCAAGCTCGCTTCAAGAAACTAGACGCTTATTCCCGAGGATTGAACACTCAACATCCATCGAAGGTCGCCTCTCTCTCTCTAACGATCAGAGGTTAATTTATGGGGCTATGGCCCTCAACCGTGATCCACCTACTAACCGGATATAATCTAACCGGAGACCGCTGATCACAAACGAAGTTGTTACGCAAGGCGCGGCCGAGAGGATACTTCATTTTCGAGTTTATCTCTCATGAGGATAGAGATCTGATCTTCATAAATGTTCCATACTTCATGGGCACCCAAGGACTATATTTAAATCGATGGACACCAAGTTTTGATCGCCCTCAAGTCCCCTGCTAAAGATGTCCCCTGCTTTAAGACTTCAAATTCGCTAATTCATCGCTGAATCCACCGCTTCAAGCAATCGGGAATGGACTGGAGCGCTACATTGATGTGAGAGAAGATCCTTAGAGACCAAGCATCTTCGCACCTGACCAGAAGCTCTAATTCCTCGAGGCAGGGCTCGCCGTGAGGCAATAAAATTAAAAGTGGGAGATTGGCACCACTTCCAAAAGTTGGACTAGTTTAACAACTCCTATCTAAGTGTCGGTGGTTGTCATGAATAATGCACTAATTTCCAAAGAAATCGCCCAAAGAATCCCACAGAAAGCAGGGACTAAGGCCGCAACAGTCCATAAAGGAAAGCCAAAGCTTAAAGGACAAAGAAATGAACAGACAGGCCCACCAAACGCCAAATCTTCAGGAACCAAGGAAACAGAGAACAACTTCATATTTTAACAAAAGAAGTCGACGGAGAGGTACCAGAACCCAATAAAGTTGTTCAAGAGGAAGGAGCCAAAGGTAGCCAGAACCCCAAAGACAAAGAGAAACCAACATCAGAAGAAGAAGGGGTGCAAAAGAACTCCTCCCAAAGGGTGGAAGATAGCCAGAACATAGAGCAAGGGGAGATCTCAACAGGCAGCGACTCAGAAGAAGCAAGCAGGGCTTGGGCCACTCCAAAGAAAACATGAAGAGGAAGAAAATCCAAAAGCTAAAAGAGACCGTGAAAATTACAAAGCATCGCCCTCACTTGATCACAACCCACCATCAAGCGCTTGATCATCATAGGGCATACGAGAAAGCAAGCAAAGCTCTCCCAAGGAGGCCACCCTCTCCAAGGCATTCTAATGATTCTAACCTCTCCCCGAACTGTGAGGGGAATGGGCAACAAAGAAAGGAAGAAGCACTCGGGCGATATAATCAAATCCTCGAAAAGCAAACATCCTACTTATCCAAGAGACCAAGATGAGCCAACAAGACTCACTCAAAACTTTGTTGAACGTTTGGAAAGGAAGTGTAATCAAGGAATAGATGAAATCTTCAGAGGTGCCTCTTCAGAGGACTCTGCACTCAGGAACTCCTCCAAAATAGATCTGATCAGCTCCAACACATGCATGCACTTGATTCACACCAAACTCCTCCACAAAGACTCAGGTTACCATGTAAGCATCTTTAATATCTATGTACCGCAACAACTGGGGGAAAAAAAAACAATGCTGGGATTCCCTCCAAAACTACCTACAACAAAACGAACTCGACAATATCATTATCTGGGATTTGAATGTGACCTTAGCCTGAAGAGGAAAAAAAAGAGGGGGTTCCATAAAGAGAGATCCGGCCAGAGAATGGCTAGAGGACTTAGGTTACAACTCCGACCTTTTTAGACATCAAGTTTACCAAAGGACTTTACACGCGGACAAATAAAAGGATCTACCTCGCACATACCGCATCGACAGATGAACCAAAGTCTTCCCGATGCTAGACTCACATCAATCGGCAGATCCCGCCCACAAGGTATCGTGATCACAAGCCCATTCGGCCAGAAATTAAATATGACCAAGAGGACCCATCCCCTTCAGATTTGGGTCCATCTTTGGGATCCAAGACAACGACTTTCTCTCCCTGGTTTCCAAAACGTGGATCAACGTTGTCAAGGGCTCAACATTTTATGTTTGGGAGGAAAAACTAAGAAGGCTAAAAAGAGCCCTAAATCTTTGGGCAAAGAGCCAACCAAATCCAATAGCAGTGCGCATAGCAACCCAATTGCAGCTCAAGAGCCACCAGCTGGAAATGGAACAACATGAGGTCACACCAAAAGCCTTGCAACAAGAAGACAGCCTTCAAAGACAATGGCACAAAGCCCGCAGAGAGGAAGAAATATACTGTAGGCAAAAATCCAGAAGCCTTTGGCTAAAAGCAAGGAGATAAAAATACTAGTTATTTTCATAAGCAAGTGGAGGCAAGGAAACAATACAAAGTAAAGCATGTATACAATCTCCGTACAAATAATTTGCACTCAGAGGGAATAAAAAAAGCAGCCTTTGAAGCCTTTGAGACGCTAAACACAGAACCACAAGGGACAGAAACATACCCGTAGATGTATCCTCTCACCATTATCCCAGGCCTCATAAATGAGGATATCAACAACAAGCTAACCAGGGAGGTATCGCAACAAGAGATAAAGGAGGCCCCCGATCAATGAACCCAAGAGAAGCGTCTCTGGCCTGGATGGTTTCAATTTATTCTATCAAGAATGTTGGGATATACTAAAAGAGATCTAACTAAAATGATCAAGAAATCGCAGCAGAGTAGCAAGCTAGGGGGAAGCACCAATTCGTCCTTCTTGGCACTCATCCCGAAGGAGAAAGGAGCGCTCAACTTCAACCGCTTCAGGCCAATCTTCCTTTGCAACACAAGCTATAAAGTCCTCACTAAAGTTATAGCCAATCGACTCAAGTCAATCCTCCCTCTCATTGTCCCCTCGAAACCAAGGAGGCTTCTGTCAGCAGTAGGTGAATATTACATAACATCTGCCCTTGTTCGTGAGGCCCTACATTCAAGTGTCTAGAGGAAAGACAAAGGTATGATCATCAAAATCGACTTAGCTAATGCCTTTGATAAAGTTAGACATAAATTTTTATTTGAAGTAATGAAAAAGTTTGGTTTTGACCCGTCCCAGAACCTAGATAAAAGCTTGTATTGGTGCACCATGGATAGTCTGCTATGAATGTGGAAATATAACCAAGTTCTTCCAAGCTTAGGTTTAAGATAAGGTGCCCTCTCAGCCTTTCTATGCAATCCAAGCCTCAAATCTAAGCTACTGAAAACTCCTGGCAAAAAAACCTTAAGGACTAAGAATCGTAAGGGGTGAAATAAACCATGCAAAATTCGTGGATGATACGTTGTTGTTGGGAGGGGAAAGTCCAATAACAACAAAAAAGTTTAAGGAAGAGCTCGGCTTATCTCGCAGCCTCCTATGAAATAAGCCAGCCAAAAGCAAAAATCTACTTCATGAACATAACGCCAAATGAGATGCCGGGAATCACAAGGAGTTATGGAGATGGAAGGCATACTAAAATGGGAGTTATTTTAAATATTTGGGAATCCCCATTTTTAAATCAGCCCCTAGAGCCTTCACTGGAATCACCTGATAGACAAACTAAAAAAACAAAATTTCCTCCTTGGAGGCGAACTGGTTAAACCTAGCAAGGAAAGCTATCCTGATTAAATCCATATTGACCAGCATACCCATCTATCGAGTTTTCAGCCGCTTTTGTATTCCTCACACCGCCATCCAAAAATTTGAAGAACAACAAAGGCGCTTTCAGGGAAGGAGGAGCGTGCACGAGAAACCAGATGATAAGCTTCGAAAACTCAAAGCCCTTCTGGATAAATTTCAACTCTAAAAACTCTAAATCAAAATCAAGCTGGGGCAAAGTTTTAGAAAATGGTCAATCAAGAAACCAATCTATGGAGCAAATCCTACACTGGAGGAAATATTTTCGGGGCCCAAGGGACATAATCTTAGAGTTTCCTTGCAAAGAATTGAAAGGCTCCCCTATCTTCACTCCCTGCAAAAAGGCTTTGCCACATTTCAGTCCTCATCTCACATGGGTTCCAAGAAATGGAAAGAAAATCAAAATCTGCAAGACTCCAATTATGGAGACTCCCCTATAGCTGCGACAGAACCGCATCAGCCAAACACCGCGATGGACACCAAAATTGCCACTCTCTCAGACATCTCATTTTGGGGGGAGGACAAGTTCATGACCTGGCAAGGATGGGGAGTGCCTAACAGATCCGCAGATCTAGAAAATGATTGGAGCACCCTTCTAAGCTGCCTCCAAGGGAAAGTTCCTCTAAAAAAGAAAGGTAAAGACAAAAGAGGCTGGGGAAGGAATGCAAAGGCCTACACCACAACAGAGGGCTACCAACTCTTCACCAGCGCCCCCATCGCCCTGCCTAATCCGACAATCTAGAAAGCAATCTGGCAGTCCAAAACCATCCCAAAAATAGACCTTTATATATGGACCTTGGCACATAAGAGCATCCCTACAGGGGAGAACCTCAAAAGACATGGCTGGGAAGGTCCATACAGGTGTCCTTTATGTCTACAAGATGAAGAATCCACAGACCACCTCCTCCTCACAATTGTTTTTTCCAAAGAAGTCCGAATCTAGCAATAGGTACAATGTGCGTCCTCAATCTTCCTGATATAAGAAGTCTCCTTCTTCATTGGGACTCCTTTTACCCTTTCGTTTTCAAGGGGAGAACCCAAGCTTTATTGCTATGGGAAATTCTTCCAAAGTTTATCCTGTGGAATCTTTGGCTAGAAAGGAATAACAGAATCTTCAGAAACAACCAAAGAAGCGCAGCCATGGTAGTCACCAAAATTCATGCTCTATTTGGTGAAGCTACCCCTTATCTCTGCAAGTCAAATAATAATCACACGCTGGATGCTTCAGAGGAACTCTAGCTAACCCATTTCAAGATCCAATGTCACATGGGTAGGAAAGCCAACAACCTAGTCAAAGAGGAATGGGAGATCAGGAAAGACAAACATGAGTTTGCCAATTGGAAAAGAGGAAGCAACACACCCCTTATCCAATATTTGGATAGTTTCAAAGAAACCCGCTAAGCCGGAGGAGGGGGGATAATTGAAATTCATGTTGAGGCTACAACAATACATTTCGCTTTGGGATTAGGAATTGAATCCAACAACAGAGCTGAGGCCATGACTCTTTGGCAAGGACTAATCCAAGCACAAAACATAGGATCCAGGACTTGACAATAATCGGTGACTACAGAAGCTTAATATACAATGATCCGCCACTCTAAGACTCAGAATGCGATGCTCAATAACCTTCTTGACAAGATTGAACTCCTCCTAAGGAATTTCAAATTATAACCAAGCTCATAATTTGAGTAGCGACACGAGGTTTAGTTCCTAATTCATGAAATGATTTCTTTATGATGCCATCTGCTCCATCTGTCAATAAAAGCTCATCATCTATTATCTTGAAGTAGTCCCAAAGCTTGCCAACTTCACTAATAATTTCATCCCAAATGATGTCTCTAGCCCCTATCAAATAGGGTTTTCCTGACAACTTGTTCTTCATTTTCTCCATGTCTATTAGCATCTTAGCTTTCATCTTATGGTATTCTCCAATAACCTTATCCTTATCTTTGATTTCTTCACTCTATGCAAATATGGTTTTCTTCATATTTTCAATTTCAACTCCCTTTAAATTCAAGTCTGATAATGCTTTCTATAATCCAGTTGTTGTTGGATCTAATAATTGTGTTGGTTGAGATAAAAATGACCCACCTCTTAGAGTCTCAATATGCTTTCCATACAATTCGATCCACTCTTCCATTTGAATCATTTTCTTCAAAAGTTGTTATTTTTCTACTTGGATTGTATGTAGATCTGAGGTATGTACATGATCAATTCCTAGGATTTTAAGCCTCTTCTTTAATGCTTGGATCTTTGTGTCATTTGTGTTTATTAGAGCTTAAAAGACATGCTTCATCTTTTCGATTACCAACTAGGTCCATCACCCATTGTTCCAATTCGTCTATTCTCATTTGCTTGGTTCTATTGGCGATTTCTTGATTTTAAGTTGAGTTATGAGCTTATAATTTATAACATGCAAATTCTTTATTCCCAGGTTAGCTATCATAACATCTATATTCAACATTTCTCCAAATTTTGGTTCATGTAGGTCCATTTTTATCCAAAGTTGGATGAACCGTGACGAGATCAATAGAAATGTTTACCTTTTTGTTCCTTTGGTTCCATGACTACTATATTCAATCTCCCCTTCTCATAATCCACAATCGATATCACTCTGGTTTGAGATGTATCAAATATTTTAGAGAGAGAATGTTAACAAGGATCTTTGCACCCATTTTCTTTATATCCATGAAATGATGAACATGATTGATTTGTTTTCCTTGATCTATACCCCATTTTGTTTCACTTTGGACCCTTTGTACTCTTGGGGCTTCTAATTTGTTGATACTTTCCACAATCATAGTGGTGGTCCTTTGTCCACTGCTACTTCTTCCCTTGCACTTTATGGATCTTCCCTCTCATCTAGTGCCTCTGCTTTTTCTATCTTTCCGTCATCTTTCTTAGTTGCCCCCATCGCCTACCAACCCGACAACTGAAAGCACCGGCAGCCTAAGTCCATCCTAAAAATAGACCTTCCATATGGACACTTAAGATAATAGCATCCAAACAGGGAGGTCTCTGCTAAAAGACATACTGCTGGGAAGGTCCATACAGGTGTCCTTTATGTCTACAAGCTGAAGAATCCACAGACCACCTCCTCCTCAATTGTGTTTTTTCCAAAGAAGTCTGGAATCTAGCAATAGGTACACAAAGTGTCCTCAATCTTCCCCCTGATACTCGAAGTCTCCTTCTCCATTGGTATTCCTTATACTCTTTCACTTTTAGGAAAAGAAATCAAGCCTTCACTATGTGGGAAATTCTTCCAAAGTTTATCCTGTGGAACCTTTGGCTAGAAAGGAATAACAGAATCTTCAGAAACAACCAAAGAAGCGCAGCCATGGTAGTCACCAAAATTCATGCTCTATTTGGTGAAGCTGCCCCTTATCTCTGCAAGTCAAATAATAATCACACGCTGGATGCTTCAGAGGAACTCTAGCTAACCCATTTCAAGATCCAATGTCACATGGGTAGGAAAGCCAACAACCTAGTCAAAGAGGAATGGGAGATCAGGAAAGACAAACATGAGTTTGCCAATTGGAAAAGAGGAAGGAACACCCCTATCCTATTATTTGATAGGGCTTCGAAAGGAAACCCGGGCCAAGCTGGAGGAGGGGGGATAATTGAAATTCCTGTTGAGGCTACAAAAATACATTTCGCTTTGGGATTAGGAATTGAATCCAACAACAGAGCTGAGGCCATGACTCTTTGGCAAGGACTAATCCAAGCACAAAAACATAGGATCCAGGACTTGATCATAATTGGGGACTCCAGAGTGCTTATACAGGCAGTAATCCGCCACTCTAAGACTCAGAATGCGATGCTCAATAACCTTCTTGACAAGATTGAACTCCTCCTAAGGAATTTCAAATCGTATAAACTTTTTCATGTGTTAAGGGGCTTGAATGGGGAGGCGGACGAGGAAGCCAATAGAGGCACACTTCTAGAGCCAGGGGTTTTGAATGTGAACGAAAAGGCATTCAGCATGGCACTCCCGTGAATGATGATCCATCCTCTATCTCATTATCAAACACAAGATCAATTAGTAGATAGGAAATCGAGGGAACTGATTCGACTAGGCCGCGTCAGAATTCTTGGTTGGGAGAGAGGGACAGAACAGTACCATGAGAAGGCGAGACACAGATATGGAGGGGACAAGAAATCTGCCATCCCTCACGCAATATGCAAATCGAATGGAATGATGAGGAGGAGGAAAGGAGGAGTTAAAATGAGGGCGCACCCCCAACCTCATCCCATAACCACAGCAAGATCGCGAGTCTATTCAAGGCAACAAGTTCGTGAAGTATCCTTCAGAAAAAAGCAAGGCGCAAGCAGACAGGGGATGCAAGGTGCAAGCAGAAAGGGGACGCGTTCAGGAATGGCTTCAAGTTCGACCAGTAAACCAAGCACGGAAGAAAGGCTCAAGGAGATGGATAAAACTCTAGAAAACCTGACGCAACTGCTCTAGTTTCAGCTAGATTTTCTTGAGAATTTGGATTCCGAAGCAGGGAGAAGAATGGAGAAACTGGAGGAGGACATCACCACTGCAAAACTCGGGTTTACAGAGGAGCTGGATAAGCTGCACAGGGAGCTCAAGAATCCTCAACAGTAATTTGAAGAACGAATAGATCAGCTGGAAGCAAAAATGGCTCAGCTAAACAACGATTGGAAGCAAGACCCATGATCTATTCCAACCTACTAGAAGTCTGTTAGCAAGAACTCTATTAAGCAAAATGGCGTTTTGTATAGAAGCCATTGCTGTAAATAACTCTGTATCTGGTGAAGGTAAAAAACTTAGCTCAGGATTATAGTCTATAGCTTTAGATTTAGAAGGGCTTTTCAGAAAGACAAGCACAAAGAAATTCGGTGCCTCCCTTGTAACCGAATCTGTGGCTAGTCCACCCTTTTAAATTTAATACAAGCTCTATAACCATTTCCGTAAAAAAAAAAAAATGTATTCGAGCCAGAATGTAAAATGAAGAAAAAAGAATAATTCTTCCTTATTCACTAGGTAAAAAGAATGAAGTACATGTCTGATCATTACTCACATTATATCTTAGAAGTCTGTAACTTTTAAAGATACCTTTGCAATTTTTAATAGTAGTTGTTGTATTAAGTTATCACAATCATGGCAACATATACATTCAAGAAGAATTTATGATCATGAAGAGAACATAAAGAAAATGAGTCACATGAACTGATGCATAGAAGTTTGAATCTCTCAAAACTTGTAATTTTTTTTATTAAAGATCTTATCTTTCTCGGGCCCAAAAAGCTCCCTTTACATTGAGTTTTTCATAGATATTTATACAAATCAGGTCGTAACCAAAATGATTATTCAATCCCTTTTCCTAGCTTTTCAAATATAACAAGATCTTTGACTTCTAGAAAATAGGACAGTTGGGGAAGACAACCTTGATTTTCTTCAACTACCTTCGTGAGTCATCATGTCAATAGTCGTATGAGCTGATTCTAATTTTCATTCGATGGATAACTGAATGACTTCATCTAGCTGTATGCAATATCCAAATATGTGTATTTTTCATTTGTGGGAGGATTTGAAAATAAGTTTTTTTGCCAGAGAAGATAGAAATCATCTATGAGTATGTCTACAATGGTCTGACCTCTCAAAGTATCAACCATCCCCTGAAAGTTATCCTCTTTTTCTCTAGCAATGAATAATTTTTTTTTGTAGTGTTCATTTGACAGAAGCTTCACTTTATCATCCCATGTTGAAGGTAACCCCATCTTCACTATATTCTCAAACTTATTTGTGAAAGATTCAACATTTATCTTCACCATTATGCATTTATTTTGAGCT
>SNQJ01S0099073.1:9148-25553 GCA_010110895.2 Picea sitchensis | reverse complement strand
CGTGAGTCAAAATTCGGGGGTTCATCAATATCATCACTAGCAATAAATAATCTGTGATCTTGATTTGAAGATTTTTCTGCATAATGACCTGAATGTGTTCTAGGTTTATTCCTAGCATCATCATTTTTCTTCTTATGACAGTCTTTAACCATATGTCCAGGTCGACCACAATAAAAGCAACTCTTTGACTCGTTCCTATCAGATTGCATACCTTGATTTGGCGATTGTCTTCTCTGCGATGAACTACCTCTCTGCCATGAACCGCCTCTCTGCCATGAACTGTCGCCTCTGCCTCTTACTCCTGATCTTCCTCTCGCAGATCTATTATTTGACCACAGTGCCAAATCTTTACTCGGAGGCTTCAAATTCCCACGCCTCTCTTCCTCTTGCAGCAAAATACCTGCCAGTTCTTCAAACGTAGGAGGTTTCTCCCTTGCTGCAAGACCTGTTATGAACATGTGATAGTCTTCTAGCATACCATTTAAGGTAATAGTCACTAGATCAGTATTGGAAACAGTTTCGCCTATATTTACTAGCTTGTCTTTCACCTCTTTAATGCGACCCAAAAATGAACTAACAGATTCATTTCCATCTATTTTAATGCCTAGCAATTTCATTTTCAGGAACAAAATGCGATTTGTGTTGCTAGTTTCATACAATGCTTTAAGAGTTGTCCATGTTGTAGCAGAAGTTGTAGCGTCTCTAATATGCGGAATTATGCTATCTTTAACTGACATGCGCAATAATACCTTTGCCTTGTTTTCGCGCTTCTCCCAGTCTTGGATCTGTGTTGCTGTCGCACCTGCAGCCGCAACAGATTTCAGTTCGGTTCCATTCGCAATGTTCCAGACACCATAGCCCTCCATGAGCGTCTGCATCTTGAATTTCCAGTTAATGAAGTTCGAGGCATCTAACTTGTTGGCTTCGTTGAGGTAGGTCTCTGCCAACAAATTCGCCATCGCTGCAATTTAGTCTCTGCAAGAAAATCACCAAGGATGTGCAACGTTTTGTCGCTCTGCCTTCGGATACCACCGATCTGACTCAATCTATAACTGTTCTCAGCTTATATCATGCATGCATCTTAATATCTACTTTTTAAAAAAACTTATAACTCCCTCCTTAAAAAAAACTTTTTAAAAGGTCACTTTAAAATAATAACCTTCAAAATAAACTTCAATCCTCTACATACATTCACTTTTAATAATAAAAGTAATGAATATACTTTAAATGCTCCACTTAAAATATCCACTTAAAACTCAAATATCTATTTAAAACTCAAATCCACTTAATATATATTTAAAGAATTAAACTCACGCATGCACATATAACCTTAAACTCCATGCATGCACAGAATTAGACTCCACGCTTTTCAAAAACTCTTCCTCCACGCATGCACAGAATTAAACTCCACGGTTTTCAAAACTCTTCCTCCACGCATGTACTAGGATTTTCTCACGCACCACGCGACCTCCTCTTCGCAGTTCTCGCACCTCACACTGTATTTGGCTGTGGGGTATTTGGCTGTGGGGAGTTCGCACGTCACCCGTTATTGGGTTGCGAGAATCGAGAAGGTAGTTCGCACTCTTCGAATGGTCCGCCTGTGGGAATTTTTAATTATTTCTATGTGTGAAAGAATAAGTAGTATTCTTCCGCACCCTACTAGAGGAGGGACCTGCGAACTTCTAGAATTCTTGCACTGCACTCCCGTGGCTCTGATACCAAGATAAAATATACGAGAGCAAAACAACACGGTGAGGCTACGCTCACTTCTTAGTATTCAATGAAGACAGATTACATCTTTATATAGGAAAAGACTCTCCTGAGTCGGCTACATGCAAACCAAAAGACAACTAGACAACTGACTCTTAAATAAGAACTCTTCTAACTGGCACCCGCGCTTTCTCCATTATTTCCAAGTGAAAGGCGGTTGCTGCTTAATCTTGGAAGTGTTGAATTTACATACGAATGCCGAGAACGCTTGAAGCGCTTCTAAATGTAAACGGAGTCCGACTTTTTTTTAAAGAGGAAATACCCGTCGTGAACGATGCTCTCCATCTCCCAATTGAAGGCCTTCTACACATTTTGTCAATTTTTTTTTATTGCAGAGCCGTACAATCCCAGCTTTGAAGCGTTCAAAACGAACGTAAACCGTCTTTTCTATTTTTTATTAAACTAAATTAAAAGATTTGTTCACCTCTTATTTTTTTATCAAATTTTAAAAAATATTAAAATGTAGTTATTTTATGATTAAATTAAAAATTGTTGAGTTCTCATATTGTAGCACAAAATTTAAGAAATATTAAAATATCCTTATTATTATAAAAGTTACGATTTTGATGTCATTTGTTTTTTTATTTTTTTGTCGTGATAAAAAGTCATACGGTCAGAAAATTTCAATGTTTTGATTTATGAAATATTTTATTATATTAATTTTTTTGGTTAAGAAAAAGCAGTGGCTATTCTATTAAGAATAGTTTCAATTTTCAACAATGTATGAGATGGTTACATTGAGTATTGATTCTATATATTTTTTATTATGTTTATAAAAGATATTGTTAATTAATGCTGTTGTCTTTATCATAAAAATACTATAATGTTCAAAATTATACAATCGTATACACACTACATAAATAATATCTAAAAACTAAATAACTACTTATAAAATTGATAGTTAAAATCTTTGTACATGCATAACTATTTCTTACACAAATTTTTCAAAATAAAGCCATCCAAAAAAAACAATTCAAAACTTTTTTTGTTTTTTTGTTTTATTATTATATCTAAAAATAAAAATAACATGTATGACATGATTTAATTTCTTTTCATATTAATTCCTTAGGATAAGGTCAATGATACTCGGAATGCCCCCGGAGCTGCTGCAATGATACTTCCAATTTCATTTTTTTAATTTTTTTAATTAAAAAACATCTTCTATGCAATTTTAAAATAACAACATTGTATTCCCTGTAAGTAATGAGTTAATTGTAACTAGATATACAATTTTGAATAGGTGTTTAAAGACTATTTCTGTTTTATGTTTTATTTAATTGTAAAAGCCTATTATAATTTACATATTTTTTTATTGAGAAAAGTTGACATATTTTTTAATTGTAAAAAATTTTGTACAATTTATTCTTTATTATTAAAAATGTTAAGGTTGATGGCATTTTTATGTTTTATTTAATTGTAAAAGCCTATTATAATTTACATATTTTTTTATTGATAAAAGTTAACATATTTTTTAATTATAATATTTTTTTTAATTTATTCTTTATTATTAAAAAAGTTAAGGTTGATGGCGTGGGTAAGGCACGTCGTTAAAAAAAAAAGATACATATCTTTTTCATAAGACTTTTCTTTGTACTCTTTTATGTTTAATTATTATTTTTAAATTCAAACCATATCTAATCAATTATAAAATGATTAAATAATTAATACACTTATTTGTTATTATAAAAAACTTCTTATGATTTACATATGTATTAAAAAATTAATATCCATAATGTAAATAAAAAACATATTTAATAAAAATTTATTTGTAATAATTTTATAATTAGATACGTTTTTTCATTAATATCCATAATGTAAATAAAAAACATCTTTAATAAAATTTTATTTGTAATAATTTTATAATTAGATACGTTTTTTCTTTCTTACTGATTGAATTCATATCATGCGTAGTGTCTCCTCCAAACGTTAACATTAAAAAAGAAATTTCCTCTTAATAATTTTGTATTTAGATTCGTTTTCCGTCTTACTGATTCAAATCCTATCATGCGCACTGTCTCCATGTTTCAAATCATATCATGCGCGGTGTCTCCAGCAAACGTGACCATCTTGTTCATTAAAAATTAAAATATTATTTTTAATAATTTTATATTTAGATACGTTTTCGTTCTTACTGATTCAAATCCTACCATGCGCAGTGTTTCCATCAAACGTTATCGCTTAAGACATATTTGTAATGTGAATATATCATGGTCTAATTTATTTATTATTAATAAGTTAAATTATTATTAATCAGTATATGGGAGGTCGTTTGGATTTTAATTTATTTATTATTAATAAGTATATGGAATGTGGTTATGTTATTAGGATTTCGTTTTAAAAAATAATTCTAATTTATTTAATAACAATTATTCAAATTACTTTATTTATTTTAATAACTATTATTTAAATTATTTCATTTAATAGTTGATTATGATAAATTATATCTTTATATATTATAAATTATTATAAATATTATTATCAAAATAAAAATTAATAATGGTTGATTATGATAAATTATATCTTTACATATTATAAATTATTATAAATATTATTATCAAAATAAAAATTCAAAAAAAAATTATAATCATTTTAAAAAATTATTGAATTATTAAATGTGGATTAATATAATATATAGAGATTTGATATACACAAATTATTTGATTGATATTGACACTACACAATTTATTTAATAACAATTATTCAAATTACTTCATTTCTTGGTTGGTTATAATTTGATTGATATTAACATTACACAATTTATTTAATAACAATTATTCAAATTACTTCATTTATTGGTTGATTATGATAAATTATATCTTTACATATTATAAATATTATTATCAAAAGAAAAATTAATAAAAAATTCAAAAAACATTTATACTCATTGTTAAGAATGGTTGACTTCATTTATTGGTTGATTATGATAAATTATATCTTTATATATTATAAATTATTATAAATATCATTATCAAAAGAAAAATTAATAAAAAATTCAAAAGAAATTTATATTCATTGTTAAGAATGGTTGATTGGTTGTTGCTTAATCTTAACCTTGAAGTGCTTCTAAATTTAGAGGGAGTTCCACATCATTTTAAAGAGGTAATAGGGCCCGTGAACAATGCCCTTTATGTATTTCCATTCAAGGTTTAGTGCCATTAACTAGATAGGAGTGAGTATGGTTGTTATTATATATATATATATATATATATATATATATATATATAATAGAAAAGAATAGAAAAGAAATAATAGAATAGAATAGATCCATTTTGATAAGATTAAAAAGTTAGATGTAATCTCAACTTTGAAATTACATTTTAAAAATAAAAAATATTATACTTAAATTACATTTTAAAAAATAAAAAATATTATTAATTTTATAAACTTTTTTTATTTTAAAAATATTAAAATATTATTGTTACAAATTATTATTTTGATATTTTAACATATTAAACTAGTATTTTAGTATATCTTAAACTTTTATCATATTTAAAAATAAAAATAATATCAATCCTTATAATATTTTGTCTACTTAGTGTCTTAGAGGGAAAGGTGTCACTTATATTAATATATAGGTTTTGTGTTGTTAGGAAAAGTATAAATATTTTCAAAACATATATTAAAATAATAATATTATATTAATATTTTTTATAATTGTTTAGTTTTATATAAAGAAGTAATAATTTTTTATAATTGTTTAATTTTATATGGAGAATTAAAGATAATTATTTTTAAAATTTAATATGTTATGAATTAATTTTTTTTTTAATTATAATTATAAAAAATATTGATTTTTTAAAAAACTAAATTGTTATAAATTTTATCATCTAAAAAATTATTATTATTATTTATAATAAAATAAATATTTATATTATCATTTAATAAAATATTGATATTTAGATTTTTTCCAATCTCATTTACAAATAACAAAATAAAATTTATTAACAAAATGCATGTACTTCTTAATGAAGGTATGATGCTCTTATTTGAGTTTTATGAACTTTTAAAATTTTGAAAATTCATTTAATATCTTTGCATTTGCATTTTAAGAATTTTTTTCCAGCAAATTTTTTTTCAATATATTTATATATATAGTGTTTTCAAAGACAAATACATTGACAAGGAAATACACACAATTCCAAACCATTCCAAGAGGTTACTAAAATAGTAGCCACCTCTTAAAGAGCTTAAGAAAAATATAGTATTGTTGAACTTTCATAACAAACCCAAAAAATCATATATTACTAAGGATTCAACCTCCATATTCCAAAACTAAAACTAAACCAGTCTCCAAAAAAACAGTAGGATTTTAGAAGCTAAAAGAGAATGATGTTGCTATTTCCATAATTATGTCCTTCCATCCCACTATTTTTGAATCTTCAAAATTGACTAGCTAATGAGCAAGTTGACCAGGAAATGGAACCACAAAGGGATGAGTCAACTAGTTGAGGGGAGGTTGACCAAAGAATGCATTTAGTTGATCAAACAATGTGAATGTCAACCAATTAACACGTCAGCCAACAATTGAATCTAGCCAACAATTGAATCTACCAAGTTGACCAAATGAAAGAAAGGTTGACTAGCTTTGAGAGGATTCGTCTGGCTTCAATGTAAGTTAACTAAGGAAGAGGAATCGGTGAGGAAAAATCCATATCAACCATAGAGAGATCCTAGTCGACTAACAAGTGAAAATGTTCAAATAAAGGAAGGGGAAAACAACTTGGGTGGCATGAGTCGACAAACGAAGAAAAAAACATCCAAAGGAAGGAAATTCGACTTGGAGAATGTGTATGGATGCTTGAAGGCTTAGAATCACCATCCAATAAGTAAAATGCGGTCAGGCATTATATAAATTCAGCTAGGTAAATAAAAAATTTCCCAATCAGTAAACAACATGCTTGGGAAGTTTCCTCCGGGTGTAGAACAATCGATTATGGACTACACTATTAAGGCACTCCTTTATGTGAAATCACTAGTTCGAAACCCTTGACTAGCCCTGTGTGTCACATGAGGGGTCACATTGGCATGCCTAGGGTTATGCAGTGGTAGAAGTCGGATAACACGGCCACATGTCACACGAGTACGTGCCCAACTAGTAACTGATTTCCCCGGTAAAAAAAAAGCATGCCTAGGTAGTGGGTAAAGAACCCAAGGGTTTCTAAATTTGCCCAGGAAGTACACAAAACACCTAGGCAGAGGATAGCATGCACGTGGATATGTAAATTCACCTAAGCAAAGGATAAAACATTCAACAAGAAAAAGAACGTTATGTATAACCAGTGGGAAAAAGAAAAACACCCAACAACCAATAAATTATGTGGATGGGTGCTAGAGGGGATGTTGTGAGAGGAGTTGTTGAGCTTCGTTCTACATGGAGAGGTATATTTTCCATCATGATACCCAAGATCGAGTCTATCCACGGGTTGGAAGACTTTGATTTCACTTATATTCCTTGGCGAGACATGATCCAGGATAGTGATTTCAGTCCTTTCAGGGATTCAAGCTTGGGGGTCCAGGAGCAGAGAGCGTAGTATGAGCATGGTGATCATACGATTATGATCAGAGGGGTGCAATGTAAACATGATGGTTCCTCATTGATATTACCTTGCGACCATGGGATTGCAATGTTCGATAGCTCGACAATTGATACAAATGAGATGGCTAGTCTTTTCTTTCCAGATTTTACTCCCAAGGTGGATAGGATTGGCTACTTGGAGAAGCGGTGTTTTGAGGAGTTGATCAAGTTTATTCAAATTGGGATTTCTAAGCTTATGAGGGGAATTCAGGTGGGTTCTTGTGTTAAAACCTTACATATCAACGATATGGGTAGAGGGTGATTCACATCTTACAAGCTAGTTTGGGACCCTATTGACTTTACTACTTGTAGGAAATTCCGAGAGAGGTTCACATGGAGGGACTTTGCGGATTCTGTGTTCAGACATATGGGGAAGTGTATGACTTGGTAGTAGAGTAGGTTGGGGCACACTCATCAAACAAGGTTGATGGATTCTTTTTCCATTTCAGGGTCAAGGTGGGAGGGAATGTTGTTAGATTACATCACAGGTTTACCAAGGGTGTAGAGCGCAGATTGTACATGTGCAGGGATTGATCAATTATCATAGTTCACGCACTTCCTGGTGATTTATTCGGAATATGGAGCAACCTGGGTGACAAATCTATCTCTTGGGGATATTTTTATAGTTCATGAGCAACCTAGAGTCATTGTCAGTGATCAGGACAATAGGTTTCTTAGCATGTTGGAAGGAGTTGTTCATATTTGTAGGCACATGTTTGACCTCCAGTACTAGTTTCTACCCTCAGTTGGATAGTCAGGGAGAGATCGTGAACCAACGGGTTGAGAGGTATATGCATGACTATGTGAGATCATGAATAGAGTGGTTACATTTAGGTGAGCATTTTTTGCGAAACCACTCATGATAGTTTGCAGACCACCTAGATTCAACAGAGTATGTATACAGACATGCACATGGTGGAGCACAACTTCGAGATTGGGGGAGTGGTTTTCTTAAGGGTGCAACCACATAGATTGTTTCCATTTAGGAGAGGTTGCATTGAGAGGATGAGGTCACGCCTCTCTGGTCCCTACAATGTGATGTAAAGAGTTGGAGAGGTGGCTTATGAGATGGAGTTTCCATAGGGTAATATGATTCATAGTATTCTCTATGTATCATGCCTCGAGACGGTGTTGGGGCTACGAGTTACTACTTCCATAGAGTTATCGCCACTAGATGAGAGGGTACAAATGATACTGATTCCCGAGGAGGCTTTGGATGTTTGGGAGGGGAGATTGAGGAACATAGTGATCAAGGAGTACCATAACAAGTGGAGGGATTGGTCACTAAGGGATGCCATGTTGGAGAGTGAGCATATTTTCAGCATCCTGGTTTGTAGTTGCTTGAGGACAAGCAATACTGGGAAGGGAGGACTATAATGTCCCTTTCCAAATGATCTCTCCAAGAGATTGATGCAATATCCTAAGTGATTTTTGTAGGCTAAGTCAATGGAAAAAGGGGGATTAATTAATTATTTAATATCATTGGAGCGGAAAAAGTAACTTTAAAAAAAAAATGATATTGAGTAATTAATAAAAAGAGTGTTTTAAGGGACTTGAGTTTATAAAGTCACTTTACTTTATTAAAAGGGAAAAAGGGTCAGCAATGAAATAAAAGGAGAATGAGGGCGCCCTCGCTCATTATACATTTTTTATTTTCCAAAAATGAATTGAGAGAGCTCTTGTGGCTTTCGCTCTTGGGATAAAAAACTCTAGAGAGTTTAGAGAATGGTTTTGGTGGTGAAACTATCCACATTAGCTGGTCATTGAGAGGAGATCATTGAGATATTCTTATTTTTCTTCATTGCGATGGAGTTCATTCTTGTTGGCTAATTTTTATTGTGTGTGACTCGATTTTCTTATTGGTGGCAAAGGTTTTTATCAATTGTGGTTGATTTTGTATGAAGGTTGATTTTCCATTAAAGAGGGTCATTCTACTTCATCGCTACAATGTTTGTTTAAGGGAGGCTGAGTTAAGTTGTTGAAGGGTCATTTTTCTTCAGGCGGGTTGAGTTCTTTGCTTTGCTAGCCACGTTTTGCTTGTTGGGCACATTCCTTCCTTGTTTAGTGCCATTTCTCAGTTGTTGGGCGAATTACACAATTGTTGGGCACCATTTATCACTTGTTGGACGCATTACACACTTGTTGGGTGTCATTTCTCACTTGTTGGGCACATTACATACTTGTTGGATGGGTTATTTACTTCTTTGGCCCAAGTTACTTCATTCTTGGCTAGGATCTATACTCAAGGGGACGATTTATATTGTGGAGAGGTTGTTGCATCATTACCCATCAAAATGTTGCAAAAAAACAATATCCTATAGCCCTGTATATTCCTCAAATGCTTGTTGTATATTTCTCCTATTTATAGGTAGATTTTTTAGTTAATAAACAGTTCAGAAATTGTATTCAATATGTTGTTGTTTGGAGTATTTATGAAATGACAAAGTGTATTGTTTCTATATAATCTCAGAGTATTGGTATATGTTCTATGCATTTTTTATATATATGTGCCACTATGTGGGTAAAGGAGATTTGCATACAAACTGTTTGACTAAATGTCCACATCAGTGATCTAAACCAAAACTTTTTAAAAAATTATCAAAGGACATTACATGAATGAAGGCATCTTTGGGTTTTTCTATTACTCCTTCTAATGAGCTTTTAGGGGCATTTAGGGGGGAAATCCTTGAACAAGTGGCCATGTTCATGACATTTTTGGCATCTAAAGGGAATATGCTCATAGTCAATAGTTGAAACCCATTCCTCATCATGATACTCTAGGGTTAGAAACCCGAGTAAAGATTGACATAAACACCCAAGGTATAAGCGAGAAATCTTGATCCCTCCTTCCTCCACAATTCATTTTATATATTTGATGTTCATTTCTTGCAACTTTCTTTTAGTGGCCTACACATCTTCATACTCCAATTCCAAGAATAACAATGGAAAGCCTCGGGATACTATAATATTTTGAGCACAATAATTTTGTGATGACTACACTATGAATCTGGAAAGATTTAATAATATACTTGAAAGGAGATGTGATTATCTCTTGGATTGCAGATGGGTACCAATTCCATTAAACAACATGCAAAGTTAACACAATGATGTTGACAAGTTCAAAATTACTTTCCACAACCATCAACTAACAACTTTTATTTAATATATTTTTTTTTAAATATAAAAATTATTTTATAAATTTTATTTTTATAAATAATTTTAATATATGTATATAATAAAATTATTGGAAGTTATCCTATAAATTTTATTACTAATTAATCGTTTTATTTTTTTTTATATTTCCACATTCCAGCGTGAAAATTACAAGAGGTCAAAGTTAACTTTTATCTCCGCACTGAAGAAGACAAAGATGTCGAGGATTACACAACATATTAAGGTGCAGATCTATTAATATAAAAAGTATATGATTTCAGGATTGAGTCTACACGGAAGCAAAGACTGACTAGTTTTTCATTATCATATGATTTTTTTGGAGGCAATGTGATCTTACCGCTTTGTACAGGACATCAAAAGAAGGTTTTCGTAGTTGACTCTTTCAGTTGTGAGACCTCTGTAACAATCGTGCATAAATTTTATGATAAAATCAAGTTATATATTTATATATGAAGGCTGATGGTTTGTGGTTCTCTGAACGCTTCAACGCCGAATTGAAGTCCCGAGAGTCTAGACACGACACGCCTTGAATGCTATATTATGCACGATTGTAACTGGGCTTAGTTGACTCTTTAAGTTGTGGGAACACTGTTACAATCGTTCATATATATATATATATATATATATGGTGATGGTTTCTTTGAACGCTTCAACGCCGTCCTGAAGGACACACAAAAAAAAGAGTTTAGACAGGCCTTGGATGCATTATAAGGGATCGTTTCCCACTTTCATATGTAAATTCAACACTTGATCTTCTTCTATGAACAAGTAGCCATATCTCTGAATCCTACTTTTTCAAATTTAGTGCGACGATGGCCAAATTTTGTTATGGCAAATGGGCAGGTTGGATAGCTACTACTTTGCTGTTGAGTTTATTGGCCGTTATTACTGCTCAACCAGGTGATTTACATTCTAACTTTAAGAAAGAGCGCACCAGTAGTCTCATACCCGCATTCAGAGAATAATAAATCTTTAAGCATTAATCTGATCATAATCGTTGGTTCACAATATATTATTTCACTAATTCTAATGGTTCACAATATATTATTCCACTAATTCTAATTAATGGATTCTTGGGTATCAGGATTTCTGAGTATAGATTGCGGAGGGAAAACAAATCACACCGAGGATAATAATATATTATGGATTACAGATGCTAGTTACATAGATGTCGGTGACACAGCAGTAACAGGAGATACCACTTATCAATTCCTCTCAACATTACGCTTCTTCCCAAAGCCTCTCAATAAGTCTTGCTATGAGTTGCCGGTGACCCCCAATGTGCCTTACCTTTTAAGACTATGGTTTGCCATCGGAAATTACAGTGGATATCAAAATTACCCCAGCTTCGCTTTCACTATTGAGACACTGGGGATGTTGGCTTTTAGCAACGTAACAATCGCATATCCAGATGCATTTTTTAATGAAAGTATCTTCGTTAGTTCTGGCAGAGTGCTGTATGTTTGCTTGATCAGAACCTCGGAGAGTGACGATCCCTTTATCAATGCTATCGGGTTGAGGACCCTCCGAGATGGCATGTATGGACAGGCTAAGCCAGGTTCAATGTTGAGTTTATCATCAAGAAATAATGCTGGCAGAAGTAATTCGCCGATAATTAGGTGAACATTTCGAACTTTATATGATGTACCTTTTGAATTCTTAGCATAAACGAGAGATAGGTATTGAGATTCATCCCAATCCGTTTTGTATGAGTGATAGAATTCTATCATTCAACGATACTCTGAAACTATGTCTCTGTTTCAACCTAGTACTGAGAAAACGTTGATATAAAAGTACTTTGGGATGTGTTACAGGGTTGATGTTTTGAAAAATTCTTTAGATCTATATTCTGATTTTTGTGTTTTTCATTCGAGGTTTTCTTATAATAGTTAAACGCGCTTATCAGATTGAAGGGAAAATTTTCAGATCGATACCAGATATATATATTATGCAGTCTGATTATATATGTATATTTTATGCACTTTGATTGCGGTGAATAGCTTTGTACGGTGAATTAAGCAGGTATCCTCGAGACAACTTCGATCGCATCTGGACGTTAGTTGTATATTCAAATTCACAAGATCTACAATATGTAAGTTCACAAGAACCCATTTCAACAAACAATACAAAAGACGTTCCTCCCACTGCTGTCATGCAAGCTGCGTGGCTTCAAAGCAGCTCCAACCCCTATCAATTCAGTCAACCAGCATCCCCAGGAAGCAAATCATTACTGCTGTTATATTTTGCTGAGATCGAGACGCTAAATATGTCTGAATCGAGATCCTTCTACGTCAGTATAAATGGTGAAACACGGTCTGGAATCATTACTTTGGTCCGAAATTATTCCGCCCTAGAACTACAGTTTATATCCAACCCAACTGACAGCTTCGAATTTCATCTGGTTAAGGTCCCTAAGTCCACCCTTGCTCCTATAATCAACGCTTATGAGTATTACTTCATAACTGATACGCAACCGGCAACATATCCACAAGATCGTAAGTGCCCTTACTAAGCTTCTGATGCTGAAATTATTGATGTCATAATTCAAGGCCTAACCATGAATTTCTTAAACTGCAGTCGAAGCCCTTGACGCTATCAAAAACAGGTTCGACATAAAAGATTGGATTTCCGATCCTTGCTTTTTGATCAACTGGAAAGGAATTGGGTGTGATAAAAGCTCTTGGGCAGTAAGAATCTCGGAAATGTAAGTTTAATTTTTACACTTCACTACTTGTAGCAGAAATTGTAAAACTGATGATACTTATAAGAGCTTACCATAATCCTATGTTGCCAGCAATTTGTCGGGAAGGAATCTCTCAGGACCGGTGCCTGAGATTATTGTACAGATGACTGCATTAGTTAGCGTGTAAGAAGATTTCTACTTTTCTCATTTATCCCCTCTGTAATCCGTCAGATTAAATCCTGTTAGTAGTCAAAAATTGCAGTATACACCAAATAATAGGCATGGCGATAGTACTTGTAGACTATGCTCGACAGAGTGCTACATGTATTGGAGGATAAAAATCGTTCACCTTTGATGGTGTTGCTAATGAATGGAACATAATTTGTCTTTGAATATTATATTGAAAATGGCATTGATCCATTCGTCTTGAAATTAACAGGTCACTTGACAATAATTGTTTGACCGGAGCCTTGCCCAATTTCTCCAATTTAACCATGTTAGAGAGACTGTAAGTTTTTCTAAACACTTTTTTTTTGCTTTGCTGGTATTTTACTCGCAAGCCTTTGCATCTTCGCAAAACCAGGACTTATCATCATTTTACAGAAAGAGTTGCACCGATTTACTGAGTTTACTTTGCAGAAATCTACAAAATAACAACCTGAGTGGTAGTATCCCAGACTCTCTGTCTGAACTCAAAAACCTTAAGGAGTTGTACGTATCCATATCTCCTTTTCAATTTTTATTGTCACTTTTGGTTTAAATGTTAAAGGAATTAATTAGGAAATTCGTAATGGTTTGTCGTTGTAACAGGTTTATAGAGAACAATAATTTTAGTGGTGTAATTCCTGAGCAACTTCTCCTCAATCCTTCATTGAAACTCAGGTAATCGTATTGCTTACTTTCCCAGTTCCACAGGAACCCCATTTTAGGATTTGGAGGTTCACAATTTCCTTTCATATTCTGCAGACAGTAATAATGAATCGCTTTGACATTATGATTAATCTTAATCTCCAACTGACGTTCATGGAAAATCTATTACTCTGGTGTGTTGCAGATACTATGGGAACCCTTACCTGTGTATGCATAAGGGGGAATGTATCCTTCCCCATTCAAATAAAAAAAAAGTGGGGCTTATCGTGGGAATAACAGTAGGCGGAGTTCTTATCATCGCTCTGGCGTGCACAGTGGGTATTATTGTGCGTCGCAAGAACTTCAGGAGAAAAGAGGCCGTGGCTATTGAAAACAGGAGGGACATTAAGGATATGCCTACCGCAGGCAGTGGGGATGAGAAGGAATCGAAACATCTGGTGGACCAAGGTCACTACATGCACTAAATACGATGAACTTTCAAAATATGATACATAATGCAAATATCCTTTACTAGCTAGCTGAGACTGATTGTGATTTTAGGAATAGTAATTTTACATACACATGAATTGAATTGCAGATTATTCAATGATTACTGTGCCGAATCCAACAAAGTCACGTGCCTTCAGTCTATATGAGATGATATCTGCTACAGAAAACTTTAGTCGGAAGATTGGACAAGGGGGCTTTGGTTCAGTATTTTTTGGTCAATTGCCAGACGGGAAAGATATAGCCGTAAAAGTGCTGTCCTTGTTCTCCAATCACGGCGTCCACCAGTTCCTCAATGAGGTAATTTTGAGATTATAATCCATGTAATTATGCTAATAGCAGTGTTGACAGACTTTGAAACTATATGTATAACAGTGGCTTTACCTTGAGCAGGTTAATCTTCTTTCTAGAGTCAATCATAGGAACCTGGTATCATTACTGGGTTACTGTAACGAGTCCAGAGAACTTATGCTAATCTACGACCACATGTCTGGAGGATCCCTCAAAGACCGTCTTTATGGTAAGTATGCTTCTCACATATATATATGCTTGCATAAGCCAGCTATTGAATAGGCACAACTAAACCAACAGAAATTTGGTTCTTATCTTCTTTTCCAGGTCATAATGCACAAAGTTCCGAACTAAATTGGAAAACAAGGCTGAAAATAGCTTTAGACGCGGGCCAGGGTAAGTCTTTCTCATAATACATTGATACACATTAGGTTTTTATGATCTACACGTTCACCATGTTCCACGTGTAATTTTGTATTTGAAGGATTGGAATACTTGCATATGGGTTGCACTCCGAAGATAATTCACAGAGATGTTAAGACTGCCAACATTCTTTTAGACAGCAATTTGAATGGAATATCAGGCGATTTTGGCCTTTCAAGGATGACAATGGATGGGGAGGTTTCTCATATTACCACTGCTGTGAAAGGAACTGCGGGATACTTAGATCCAGCGTAAACCATATATATCCTGCAATCTCTTTCTATCTCTTTCTATTCTTCATACTGAGTAATTATATTAACTATTAAGAGAAGAGGAATTGTTTGTATTTTTTTTAATTTAAAAGTTTTGTGTCACAGTTATTTTCGCACTCACATGTTGACGGACAAGAGTGATGTGTATAGTTTTGGAGTGGTTTTGCTGGAGATTATAAGTGGCAGACCAGCCATAGATACAAAACTACATGGAGAAGAACGAAACTTAGTTAGATGGGTAAGGAATCTGATTGTTTATCATCCAAACATATTATGCAAAGGAGAGACATATTAGAGTAATTTGGTATTTTTTATTTTAATTTAAATTAACCATAATCATCATTGTTATTTGCATCTTTATAGGTGGGATCTTACTTGGTGAAGGAAGAAAATCCAGACAAAATAACAGAAATCATAGACAAAAGGCTACACGTAAACTACGAGATGAAATCCATAACTAGTGTTGCTAATCTAGCGATTAGATGTGTTCAGCGAGATCCATATTTTAGGCCAAGCGTGAGTGAGGTAGTGACAGAGCTGAAAGAGAACATAGAAAAAATTGAGTGAGCCCAAAAGATTAGGGTGGTGCACTAACTAACAGGGCTAATTTATTTCAAGCAAAAGAAAAAATATGACATTGTTATATGGACTGAATTCAGAGTGGCGAAGAGGTTCAAGCAAAAGAAAAAATATGACAATGTTATATGGACTGAATTCAGAGTGGCGAAGAGGTCAAACACAGAGATTAGAGTAGGGCTCCTTTGTGAAAAAAATATTCTTTTATATTTTTTAAAACAAAGTCTTATACTTATATTATTTATATTATTAGTCATAGTGTATTTTTATTCGATATACTTTGTT
>SNQJ01S0099072.1:9857-31088 GCA_010110895.2 Picea sitchensis | reverse complement strand
ATGGGGCCGATCCCACTTGGGATTTTTTTGTGGATGCGGTAAAGGAACAATATTACCCTGTTGGCAACTATGAGGACTAGTACATGAGATGGATCACACTGCGGAAAGAGAGGGTTCAAGCAGTTCCATAGTTCACCAATACCTTCCATACCTTGCGCACCAAGATGGCTATCAAAGACTCTGAGCGACATTTTTTTTTCTGAAATACCGTGGGGCTCTACACAGATACATCCAGACTAAAATGGATTTTCTGGACATCTCATCACTCAGTGATGCTTATCGATATGCCATTAAAATTGAGAAAAAATTTAAGCACCATAACAAACGGGAGTTCGAGTATGCAAATCCGCAACAATCAAAGTATGACAAAGCGGCCCTAACAAACACTCTCCCGAAAACCAGTCCAAGACACAGGAAAAGAAGGGTCACGGGAAGACAAAGAAGGACACCAGAAAATGGTGCGAGTTCCAAAAACGTCCCTAGCACAACATCGATGAATGTCGCTCAAAAAAATCATTGGTGGTCGAGATCAAAGACAAAGAGCCGAACGCTGATTCAGAATCTGATTTTGAAAATAATGGTAAAGGACAGATCATTGACGCGGACTCCACTACTATTGTCTCGACTGCAACAATTCAACCAGAAGAACCAACAGATCCTGAGGAGGGGGGAGCACCTTTTTCATTCACAGATGTGGGTGAAGGGGACCCCACTGCATTTTATTGTTGATAGAAGAAGACAGAAGAAGCTCATCTCAACAGAGGTCATCAAACAATTGATATTGTTGACAACACCACACCCACAACCATATAACATCGAGTGGCTTCGCTAAGGATGAGATCTTCGTGTCAGCCAACAGTGTCGATTGTCATACGACATCCAACCCTTCAAGGATGAGGTATTATGTGATGTTTCCCCACTGGATTTCTGCGATGTTCTCTTGGGCCAGCCATATATGTGGAAGTGCCATGTTGTTTATGTGTCTCGACCCCGCAGTGTCATTGTTACTTTGGGGGGTCATTTCTATAGAATACCAGAGGTAGTTCTGACTATTGTTCCACCAAAAAGTGCCACAAGGTATTATCTCATAGTGCAAAATTTAGATTCTTCACAATCTATTCAAAAGGGGAACATAAGGACTTTGGAACCACTACAACCTCACCCCAAGCACCTTTTCTCCAACAGAAGGAGGTCGACAAGGTTGCAACAAAGCTCAAAGATTCCTTTTTCACACTGTCCCCTCATGTACCTCGACTTTTTGAACAACCTCAGTCTCAACAGGTTCGTGATATACTTCCACAAACTGAGCAACACGACGTCTCCAACAAGGCAAGCATCTCACCAAGATGCAGATTCAAAAAATGCTTTTCCCTCTCCCCCGAGAACTCAACGCAATGAAGACCATTTATTCCTAAGGAGGTAGGATTGATCCATGTGGATATCGGTGGCCACCCACCTTTTTCAACTGGCTCAAAACAATTTTTCTAGAAATTTTGACAATTTACTATTTTTAGCACTTTTTAACTTCCGAGGCCATTTTGAGGGCCCAAATGAAGGATTTTTCAGATTGAGGTTCTCAATGATATTCGAAGGCATGATTGAGCCCACAAAATGAATCTCCTCGATGATACATTTCCAATGAGATATCACACGCCTAAAATGGAGATCGTATGCAAAAGTTACAACCCCGGTAATTTGATGTACTCACTTACCCAAACGAGGCCCACATGACTTTTGGCGCTTCATCTAATAGGGTTAGGTTTTTGGATGTCTAGGGTTTTTGGAATTCCATTTTATTTTAAAAATTCCTTCAGAGCCTCATTGTAATCACCTTCTTGTGAATGTGAGTAGCCCTTACATGTCTTCTCAGAGATAAGTTGCCACCATTCTAGCGAGTCTTTCACTCTGTATTTTTACAGTCTCTGTACATTTATTTCATTAATGGAAATTGTGTCTTACTCTATATCTGTGTTTATGGTTTCATCTCTGATATATTTCTGTTATATTATTGAATATCTGTGATATCTCTTTTCATTTCTTTATTATATCTCTGATCTCATTTTGTGTCGAAAATAATCTAGATCAAGATGGCTGGGGAATTCTTCAATCCAAATGGCATTACTGTATACTGATAGGACCCCCATTCTGTTGCAAATGTGGTCTTGTGGCAATCTTCCTTGGAAATTTGGATCTGATGGTATCCTGAAAATTCATCTGTAAAAGAATATACCTCTTGGCCTCCCACATTATCTAACACCTCATTAGTGAATTGTGTAGGGAAGGGGTCATGTAAACACGCATCATTCATCTTTCGGAGGTCTACACATATTTTGATCTCTCCTGTCTTCTTGTCTTGTACCACCATAAATCTAATCCACTCTAATTCTTCCACCGGTTCTATAATATCTACTTCCAACATTCTGTCAAGATCAATATTCACTTTCTCCTTATATTTGGGGTTCAATCTTTAAGGTCTCTGTTTGACTGGTCTAGCATCTAGATTTAAGGGAATCCTCATCTCTCCCATAGGCCCTTTAATGCCATTCATATCAACAAACTTGGTTGGAAACAATTCCTGATACTCATGCAGTAATTTAGTAATCTTGTCAATGGTGGCATCTTCCCAATAATCTCCAACATTGGCAAGCTTCAGTGTCTCCTCTGTTCCAATATTGACTTTCTTAATCTTAACCGACTATCCAATGAATAGAAGCTCAATTCCTGGTCCTTCCACATCTCTTTGGCCTTCTGTTTCTGTGATGTTTAATTTCCTCAGATCATCATCTTCATCCGCATTAATGTTGTAATAGCCTTGCAGTTCCTAGAGAGGCACAGTCCAATCATCCTCTTCTTGTTCTAAGGGAAGGTTGGATACCTCCTCAAATACTTTATGTCTCATAATCTGTAATGCTTGATCTACGGATGAAAATTGAATTTCAAACAAGAATGTAGTTATAAAATTTTGAGTCATACCTTCCCAATCCGTAGTGATGTGGCTCAGCTCTTCTTGGAGGTACCAGTTGATAGGTATCGTTTTCAGCGTGTTGATGAATTTATGTACTCACTGTTCTTGCGGAATGTCACTCCATGCCTCTTCGCAGCTTTGCACATGGTCCTTTGGGAATCTTTAACCCATGTAGAAAACTTTGCAACCTTCTACCTGTGCTGAGAACCTCGTTGTCATCAAGGTACGACAGTGTATCCAATCTATAATATTTATTTTATGTTTCCCCTACCATCTCGCTGGTGTGGCTTTCAGGGCCTCATCCATGACTAGTAGTCTCTGTTGTATTGGTACATTCTCTTCAAATTTCGACAAGAATGTTTCTAAAGGTGGGTAAGTTACTTATTGTTGTGCCAATCCAGTGAACTTCTCTGGTTAATCTAGTGCATCTTCTTGTGGATACTTTGTACATATTATTATTCCATTTATCCAGTGCTTCTTCTAAATCTGATGAACATGTTCTCTCACTTCTCCATCTTAGATTCCCATCGGCTATAGGATTAATGTAATCCTGTTGTCTGGAAGTTGTCTTGTAGATGTTTTCTAGTGCATATTCATAGTCTTATTCTCTGATGGGCTCTGTGTGTCGCTGACCTTCATCTGGATCTAAAGGTGCAATGACCCTAAGGCCATCACCTTCAAAATTCATACGTCTCTTCTTTAAGTAAACAACAATAGAGTTATTGAAGGCCCAATCAATGCCTAACAACGCAGGGTAAGGACAACTATCATCAACTATTTCAATTACCTCAAAATATGGAAATGTTCTTACTTCATCGATGTCCACAGGGACATGCTCCAATCGTCCAAATGGGATGATAGCTTGATTATTAGCCATCCTAATCTTGATAGGGGAATATATCAACTTTGGTTTTCCCATCTATACCCAAGTTTTCTTCATCATGACATTGACCTTCGACCCTAAGTCGATGACCACATAGTCTATCTCATGCTCTCCTATTTGAGCATTCAAATGTAATTCCTTATTTGTCCTTCTCTTTTTACCAATTTGGTGTACTGCCCTATTCAGTAAGGGATCTATCTTTCCTAGCTCATATTGTATGATTAAATTTTGTAACTCATGTACAACACTTTCATCCTGAATCAACTTAATACAAGTATGTAAAAATTCCATGAGCTTGCTTACCTCTTTTCCTTCTCTTGGCGAAGAAGATTGATCAAATGCATGAGGCATTCCATATTCTCTTACTTCTAGTCTTGTCTTTGATGAAGAATCTTGGTCTCCTCTAAATTATTTTCATGCTGCCTCAAACATTTGTCTTTATTTCTTTGCATCAAAAGTTTGGATCTTCTCTGCAGCTTTCCTGATTCCTGAATATTCTATAGTCTTCCCTTGTGCTAGTCTGTCTTCTCCTGTAACAACACCTCCTCTGGTTATAACAACAAATATAGGGTCTCCTTCACGAGGTTCATCATATATTAGTTGCACTTGCGGGTTCTGCTGATGTCCTTGTCTTTCCTGAATCTTAGCTAGCAACACAAGACAATCTGCTATAACATGGTGAAACGAGATGCAATAGCTGCAAGCAGTACAAGGTTTCTAACAATCCCTTGCAAGGTGTCCTGGTTGTGTGTAGTTATAATAGATTATCTTTCCTTGGCCTCGACTCATTCCTCCTCCTCATCCTGATCTTCCTCTGAATCCACCACGAGGATTGAAGTTTCCTCTCCCAGGAGAGTTGTACTACGTAGCATTTCCTTCTTGTTGTACTTCACCTTGGATATTATATATGTCTCTTGACCTTTTGTGCATGAGATCATAAGCCCTACAATCCCTATCATCATGCCCTGTAGGCTTACAGATTGTACAATACAAATTCGTAGGTGTCTGAACATACTTTTGCATATAATATCACTCACCAATATGATGTATGTTTCTTCATACCTCGCACTAGGGTAAGTTGACTTGCTTCAAAGGGTTCAGAGCTCCAGAAGCCAAGTATTCATTGAATAGAGGGCAGTGTTCCTTGTCATGACCTTCTGATCTGCATATAACACACCATATATATTCTCTTTTATATTTTCCCTTTTCTTTATTCATATCTTCGACCCGCAGAGACAAATTAGTTAGCTGACTCAAGATCTGGCTCATACCTGAGCTGGATTCTCCCATAGGGGTTGATTCAAGCTTCATGGAGATCTCCAATGCCTCAACCTGTGAAGAAATATTATGTTGCATCAAGGGAACTCTGATGTGTGGTAGGAGAACATCAATGAACCATTCTTTGTTTTGTTCATCTGGGATCTGGAAAGTTAATCGGTCTGTCAATGTTTTGAATCTCTGATCAAATTCCCACACAGGTTCGATCACTTTCTGCTTGATCTCTTTCAACTTTGTGATACATTGGGATTCTGATTTAGGTTTCTTGAATTCTGCAATCAACGCGTTCTTGATCTGGTTCAATGTCTTAGGATGTGCAAGTCCTTGGACAAGCTTCAAGTACCAACTTAGTGCGTGATCTCTGAGATTTTTAATGAACTGTGTTATCTTGACAGATTCATCTGTGACATTCTTAATGTTCCATACAACTTCACACAAGAGGCAATGTTGACCAGGATCTTCAGATCCATCTCCCCTTAAGATAGGAAGTCTCATCTCATCTGCCATAGATATTACTAGGGTTCCTGGATGAATATGTGGTGGGATACTATGGACAGTACTCTGGACTCTCTGGTGAGTGGGATTACTCTGGTTTCTTAATACTGAATCGACAAGAAGGATAATAGTACTTAATTCAATGGCTTGCGTGGTTTTTAAGCCTTCAGGTCCTCCTTGATGAAGATCTTTAGCTTGTTCTTCCTATGTCCTGGTGGGTTCTAAATATTCTTCATCTATCAAATCTGCTTCTTCTCCACTGTAGAAACCCTCCTCCCCCTAGTTCTTCTCAAACAAGTTCGCAAGATGGACTTCTCTGAACACTTTCCCACTACGTGTATGTCCAGCTTTTGTGTCCCTGTCGCTGTCTAAATTTTTGAAAATTAGCCTTTCCGGATCCAACCAATCTACTGTATCTTAAAGATGTTCTTTTCATGCAACAACATCTTGAGTCTCATCTTCAAGAATTGTAAAAATTTTCCATTGGGTCCCTTAAAGAAATATCTCTCATCTTGGCTATATGACTCTACCCTATCAACAACAAACTCTATAATGTACCCTCCAATGGTACTATTGAACCAATGATCTATACCACAGGAAGTCTAGATCGGATCTTGAACTGGGTATCTTGAACTGGAAGTCGTGATATGATGTTATCAACTTCCTTGACCTTCTTAATCAAATCCGACGTCCATACCACAGGAAGTCTAGATCGGATCTTGAACTGGGTATCGACTAATCCAGCTAGCCACTCGTATAGCTATTGATGGATTCCTCCAAAAAATATCTCATGTATATCAGTGAAGATATATCTTTCTAGGCAATCCTCAGTGTTAAGATTAGGGTTCTTTTTTTGGTCTTTAGTGAAGTCCTTTTCTTGATCTTCAATCCACTTTTGAGTTTCTTTATTCGATGGAAACCACCTTAAAATTCCCTTAAAAATATTCCTATCCCGAAAACGGAACCATTTGTTGGCACAGGGGCAGACCCAGGGTTCAACTCCAAGAGCGCACCAACAATCCCTAACTACTAGCCCTTTCGGCAACACCTGCAAAGTAGATGAAGTCTCACCTGAAACAATTATGAGGGGGTTGTAGGACAGAGATATATACAACCAAGGGGAATATCAAGTGGATCTAACACAGGAACAACAAAGCATTCATATATCGCTTATCAGCTCGATCTACTCCATGCATCTATCAGATATACCCTAACAATGCAATAACAATATATGAAGGACAAATACAAAATACAGATCATACACAACACAAAATACACATTGTTCACCCTCTCTCTAGGGCTATGTCCACAAAACTATGCTATATTATATTGATGTAAAGCATACAGTTCTTGTCTGTGCTCTTAGCTAGCATATATTCTCTTCTCCTATCTTTCTCTCCCCTCCTTGCACAACCAGCTGTAGGGTTGATCTTCGCACCCAGCTGAAGATCTTACAATACAGAAGGCTCTTGTAACCAACACTTCTCTCTCTCAAAATACTCTTCTCTCGACCAACTCAATATAAACAGTAACAATAACAACACATCAACCCAAAAGTACCAACCCAAAAAACCAACCCAACCTAGGCCCTTTAGACCTCTATTTATATATTACAATCACTCACCGATAGACTTAGGTCGAAACCTAGGTGTCCAAAATCCTAGGTCAACTTGACCTGCGTTTTTCGGGCTTTGCCAGCCTGTCTTTCCTTCCTTCTCACGCAGTGATCCAAGAATCTAATGGTGCCTTTTTCCTCTTTCTGATTCATCCACGATCCTTCTTCCTTGCTTATCTTCCATCCTCGATCTCCTTGTCCAACACATTTCTTTCTCAGGCTTCGCTCCATCTTTTATGCTCTTTTGCTCACTTCAACCCAATATCAGTCATTGTGTCTTCTGCGAAGTTCACTTTTTCCCTTTTCTTCCTTGTTCTTCGCTTCCTTCCATAACCAAGGGCCAACATGCACCTAATGTTGATCATGGAGTTGCTTGTACTTGGCATTGGACTTCTGTAAAATATCCTGAACCTGTTGGTGGATGTGCTGAATCCTCTCAATGAACCAGGTGGCTTTGGTAGCTTCTGGTGGAGCAAGGAACAAGTTGTTCGAGGTGGTCGCCAGGGGTAGTGCAACATCCATGGGGCCCAATGGTTGGAATTCCAACCCCCATCTGAAAGGGGTTGTGGCCAGTTGAGCTATTCAGGGCTCGGTTGTAGCTATGTTGGACATAGGGAAGACTGTCATCCCATGTGTGGGGGTGCTTGGAATTGTACATGCTTAGGGTATGTACGATTATCCAATTGATGACCTCCATTTGTCCATATTTCTAGGGGTGGAAGGAAGTGGATTTGGTGAGCTTGGTATCCAACAGTGACCAGAGGCTTGATGATAATGTGCTGAGGAACTGACTATCCTAATTTGAGAAAATAATTTTTGGGATCCCAAATTGTACCCAGATGCGTTCAAATAATAGCTTAGCAGTGGCCTCTACAGTGATCTTCTTGCAGGCGGCTAGAATCGTCATCTTGGAAAAGCAATCAAAAACCACAAAAACACATTCATTTCCCCTGGTGGTGGACGGGAGGCCCAAAATGTAGTCCATTGAGATGGATTCCCATGGCTTGTTAGGAGTAGGAAGAGGGGTGTACATGCCTTGTTTCTTAGTGGTCAGTTTGGAAATAGCGCAGGTGGTGCAAGACCTGATATACTTGTCGACATCCTATCGAAGTTTCGACCAATAGAAATGTTTCTGCAACACTACCACTGTCTTTTCGATGCCAAAGTGTCCTGCAACCCGACTGTATTGAGCTTCCCAAATCAGATTTGTGCGCTTGCTTGATGGAAAAAAAAGATGGCCCAGACGATGCAACAACCCTTCCTAAATATCGAAATTAGCGACCATTGATTTTACTCCCAACATTTGGTAGGTGGTGGAGTGTTGTGGTGGGAAATCCCCCTACAAACTAGCATTTAGGGTTATATTATACATGTAGATAAGACCAAAAGAATCCTACTTTCTACCGTCGTCCTAGAGTTAATCCCCATTTCTTTCAAGAAAATACATGGTTAAACGAACATACCTTGTTCCAGACATTCGATGTCGATCCTTCTTCACATTTGATCACTTGTTAGCAACTATCCTCCCAAGACTGACCTGCGTACAAAACAAGCAACAAAATCTACATGCATTTGTTCTACAGGTTAATGGGTTAGAGATTCAAACATATATTCACTAAACTATGAAGAACTGATATAGTGGGACGGGAAAAGTATTTCTTTATTATTAACTTTAATGAATCAACTTACAATGTCGAGACCGGCCATTGCTCCGCGAACCTGATCCTGGGCTCCTCTTCAAATGTCCTCCAACTTCTTTTATTTGTATCTCTCTTTGCACAAGGATGGCTAAAGGGTTGGGACAATGGGAATGTGCAATTGGGTAGAGTTTCTTTACTCTTATTCTCCTCCTCCAAATATGACCCCTAACCCTTCTTTTATAGGCTAGAAGAAGCTAGGTATTTGGATGAACCCTCGGCCATGCATGGCCAGAAGATTCAGTTAACTCACCCAAAGCTATGTGTTCCATCGAAAACTTTCCTTTTTTCGTTCTTTTGTAGGTACACACAGGCTATTTTAGGTCAGCTAGCATGTACACGTGTGCAGTAATGGAGTAGGGCGTGTGGGCCCTTATAAAAGAGGTATTTTAAAGAGTTGTTCAGGACTTCTTTGGCAAAGAAGGGATCTGAGATGGCCTGATGCCAAGTAAGCATGTATGGTGCAAATTAGGTTTATAACAAATGCCCCCTAATGTGTGAGGTCAGAAGAGCATCTGATGGCCGAAATACATTACCAATCTTTACTGATGTGTCGAACAAGTGAGCCCAGGAACTAGAAATCGAGAGACATCATTTGCAAACAATAACAATTGTCTCACCGAGGAAGGCATACCCATGCTTGGGATAGAATAAACTCATGGATACCAATCAAATACACTATAGATCCATGTCATATCACTATATAAAGTTTAGTCGCGAACAATACATAGTGGAGCTACATCTCGAAATAAAAAAGATATACATGTAGAGTATCCATCTTCTCAGAAGATGATAAGGCCTGATGGATGGAGATGAGGTCTTTAGAGCTCGAGAAACAACTTCAAAATATTCAAAACTCAGGTAGGAGTGTAATATGAGTGTAAGAATTCACTACCCAGAGGTATTCGACGACTCTTTGGTCATGGACTAGAGAATCTTGATGATCAGACTGAAGGCTTCATTGATTTCAAACAAAGACTTGATTGGACGTCCAGGATGGCCGGGTATGAGGGAAAGAGAAAAACTTCAGAGGGGCTGACTCAGGCTTGGTAGAAAATTCCCTTGGAAAACAACACGACAAATGATGAGACTTAGGCAGCATGGTATTAATCATAAGTTTATGAGGCAGGAGGCAACGCAAACTCTCCATATGTTTGGAAGAATAACCAAACGGAGGAGGACAAACCGCTATGTAGCGAGAACAACTTCCTAAGGTCGTATTACATCCCATAGTTTGACATACAAATGGACAAATGTGATTTATCCAAGGGCGACTCATTATTCTGCCAATAAAGAAAATACTTTTCCCTTCCTCTTTTTGGGGTATATTTGATTTTTTTTTGTTTGTCGTTTTCAATAATTTTGGAAAAAGAATAAAAGAATGTTATGTTACAATGGAGGAACGAGTGTTACAAACATAAAATTTCAAGGTGCAAGCACAAAACTGATGTTCATAATAATGATACTCGGGAAAAATCCTCTGGGGGCCAAGGGTGTTAAGACATAGAAGAAAAGTGCTACAAGGATGGCGTATAAGGTATGAAAACGTGGTTAACAAAACACACAATGGTAACGTCCTTCGATGTAAGTTTAATGAGCCCAGAGAAGGTAATCTCCGTGTTTTTTCATAGTTAGAGAGTCTGAAAAAACATAAAAGGAGACTCCATTGGGGTACCTTTTTCGAAGATAGTCTAGTCAGTTCGAAAAAGGGGTAAACTAGCACCGACAAGACGTCTATTCAAAACCATTTTAACGAGTGTGAGAAAGACAAGATTACTCGACCATTTTTTCATTTTTAAGGAGTCTGAAAAAAGATTAACTATGGAATTCGTCAGTTATGTTCTTCTGGACCAATTTAATGAGTGTGAAAGAATAAGGTCACTCGACGATCTTTTCAATTTTAGGGAGTCTGAAAAGAGCTTAACTATGGACTCTGTGGGGGTTCCTTTTTCGTAAATTTAGTCCCTCAGGCCCGAAAAAGGGGTAAAATGACACCTGAGAGTGCTATTCTAAAGAACTAAAGTTCCATAGAGTATATCTTTGTTCGTACAGTTGACCGTCTAGATTGAAAAAGGGGTAAATTACTGACGAACATACATTACTTCAAATTTCAGTTTAACGAGCATGAAAGGACACAAGATCGCTTGGCAATCTTTTCATGTTTAGATGGTCTGAAAAGGGATTAAAAGAAGACCCTTTATATCTTTTGGGAGTCTTGAGGGTGAGGTCAAGAGAGAAAAGGAATCATGCAAATGAGGCTCAAACTCATAATCAGGAAAAACTATAAGGACTCCCGAGCCTACAGTGATTAGAGACAGCATGGATACCATAATGCAACCAGGATCTACCTAGGGCATCCATGTTCCGGTAAGCTCTACCACCAAGTTGCGACACTTCTATAGAAGCTATGATGGTTCTTTGTCACAACCTGATGGGATCGATCCTATGGCAAAGGAAAAAGACAACGAGATACAAAAGTCAGGGTAGAAACCTAACCTATATGCTCAAGTTGATCCTCGGAAAAAAATTTCACGGACCGTCGAAAATTACCCAAAACTCCAAAAAAATGTCCCGATACCCGATCATATCCCTCCCATGCAACTCCTGAATCACTCTAAATGGTTTTTGGTTTAAATAAAATGATAAGGGAGGCTAAAAAGTGACAAAAAGAGGCCAAAAAGTCTATAAATAGAAGCTGGTGGCTCATTATCACCATTGTTGATTTCGAAATTGACTCTCGAGCCAAAAGACCCCCTTTGTCAGAAGCGGTGATTTTGGGAGCTACAGTGGACGAAATGAACTTCTATCTGGACCAAGTAAGTATAAAATCCCTTATCTTGCATTTTAAGTCTTTATTTTTGCATTGGGTTTCATTTTTTAGGTGTGTGTCGACCTTTAAAAGTTCGACCCTAGGTCCACACGGGCTGTCTCAGGATAGGCCGCGTGTACATTCGGGCAGAGTAAACTCTGCACATGTGTAGACATGACTGTCACTATTACAGCCCGCGTGGACTCTCTTATTAAATGAAAAAGGCTTAAAAATCAAGGGTTAACTCTCCTGAACCTTGGTGTTTTTCAGGATGTATGTCCACTGGAGAGAAAGTGAGCACAAAGAGGTTAGTGAGTTGGTCGGGGAAGACCCCAATGCTGTGGTTGCCTTGATGCAGTGTGGGTTACTCAAGTTTTTCCTATGTCCTTTTATGTGGGCACAACCTAGGCTAGTGAATTCCTTGGTTAACTACTGGCATCCAGATGCAGAGGCATTCATGTTAGAGGGGTAGTCACTAGTGCCCATAACCAAGGACATTTACTTTTTGATTGGCCTCTCCAGAAGAGGGGAACCAGTCAACTTCCAGACTTTTCCTTCGGGGCTGCATAACATAGTGGAATTGATAGGTCTTTACTGTGCGGATGATATAGACCTCTTGAGCTCACAGGTGCCTATAAGTAAGATTACTGACTTATTGCTATAGGCGATAGTGTTGCTTATTGGGTGAATTACTAGTTTTGCATCTCTACATCAAGCGTCCCGTGCACAGATGAACTGTGCAGTCCAGTGCTTAGATGCACACATATTTGATTGGAGTACCACATTGCTTGAGTGTATGAAGAGGCAGTTGACATATTGTCGTTTGCGGACATAGAGGAACTTTGGATTCGGGACCATTCTATGCTCGTTCTTTTTTGAGAGAGTTCCGAGTTTTAATCCTTGAGTAGTGGTGTGAGGACATCAAGCCTCTCTTCCTTCTATGTGTAGATGGGCAGTATTACTACCGCGACAGGGTGGCAGAAGGACCAATGAGTCCTTTGACAATGACTTCTTCGCGTGGTTGTCGTGACAGATCCCGGTTATAGAGGATTACCCCTATGCTCGGATTGATTTCTCGAGAGACCCTGAGATACCAGTACCTCTTGGTGAGGAGCGAGGGGAGATGGGTAAGTCTCCACATTTGTAGTTTTTTTTTGTGTTAAACAAATGTAATATTTATGTTGTTTTTGTTATATATATCATTTTTTTTGTTCTACCAGAGTATTTGATAGATATGTGTTCATTGTGTGCAGATGTGGGACCAGTACGACCGACTGACTATGCGAGGAACATGCGTCATCCTCGGCCAGGGGCCGCACCTTCCGCCGCACGGGGACCAACAATAGTAGGAGATCTTCCATCCAGGGAGGCTGAGAGGGTATTGAGACGACTCGAGTGGAACTTTACCGCGCTCACTCGCACGGTCCCTATGGCAGAGATTGAGGACCTGCCACCATCTATGCAACCTCATGTAGTGGGGGCACCACGGACGTGGGTCCGGTTGTTTCGGCGTTTAGCCAACGTTGTGGATTAGTATAACAGGGCCCATAGGCCTTGACCTTATCTAGACATTTTACATGCCACAAGCACTACTTGTATATATTTTTTGAAGGTATAAGCCCTGTGACTCATTATTGGTCATATTTTTGAGGCGCTTGTGTCCATCTATGTAGTCGGGTTACTTTATGATATTATATATGGTTTTTTTTATGTATTTTGTGTCTTATGGATCATGTGTAAAAAAAATGTATTTACATGTTTATGTGAATGTTCTTTCATATGTGTGCAATATGCCAATCTAAAATTTGATTAGCTAGAGTATCTGTAACTTGGTTTAATCTCCTAGGAATATGAAAATATGTAATATAATTAAAGTTTCGTTCTAAGAGACGTACCCTAAGGAATCATTGGTGTAAAGTTGGATCATGGACCCGGTATACTCTATTTAACTGAGACACAACCAACTGAGCATCAATATAGAACCGAAGATGAGAGATACCAAATGACAAAGCAACACGAAGCAACTCAATAACTGCACTATACTTGGTGACATTGTTTGTGGTGTCACCTAAGCATATACCTCCGAAAGATAACAACTGGCCTTGAGGTGTAAAGATTACCCAAGCTATGGAGGCAAGACTCTGAGTGTGCCAACTAGCACCGTCTACATACCCAACAAACATCTTGGAATCACTTGACATCTGCCATAGTGATGAAAGATAACATCAACGACACTTGCATAACACTAAAAGAAACTAGAAAGTAATAGTACAAAGACTATACATATGTTACAAAAAGTTACCCACAATGACCTGCCTACGAGTAATACTTCTTGAGGTAGAGCCCATTTCTAGGCTCCGCCAAAGCATTCCCTTGAAAGTCAGCTAGACGATAAGCGCCCTTTTTTAAAACCTCTTTTATGATGAATGGTCCGAACCACATGGGTTTGAATTTTCCTGCCCCCATGGGGTCCTTATCTTGGTCATAGACCAGGACAAGGTCGCCTTAAGAGAAAATCCGAGGATGAACGGACCTATCATACTGACACTTGACCTTATGTTTGTGAGCCTCGTTGGCTAGGGCCACATCACGACATTGCTCATTGAGATGCTCAATGTATACTAACTTCTCTTCAAGTGGAGAAGTGTCTGGCAATAATTGTACTACCAACTTTAGAGACGAGATCTGACATTTGATAAGCAAGACTGCCTCTAGCCCGTAAACGAGTTGGAAAGGTGAGAAATCAGTTGCAGTCTTAACAGATGTTCGGTAAGCCCATAATGCCGAGTATAACATCATATGTCAATTTGACTTGGCTGAGTTGATCGTTCACTGTAGAATGGTCTTAAGAGTTTTGTTCACAGCTTCCACCTGACCATTTGCTTGGGGGTAGTAGGGTGAAGAATGTTCCTGCTGTAACCCATGTTTTGACATTAACTCGGTCATCATATGGTTTTGAAAGGGACTGCCATGGTTAGNATTTAAACATTGGCATAGCTTCAACCCACTTTGTGAAGTAGTATACAACTATGATGATATAGTGGTGCCCCCTTGCCAGAGGAGGGTTGCATGTAGTGTAATCAATCCCCCACTTGGTGAAGGGACCAACTGTGATGACAGGAAACATGGGAGCGGGATGTGCCCTCATCTTCCGAGAGAATATTTGGCACGGGTGGCACTTCTTGACCGATTCGATACAATCTTTGATAAGTGTTGGCCAGAAGTAACCTACTCGTAGAATATTTTGGGCTGTTGCCAACCCAGACAAATGACCGCCACAAGCTCTAGTATGGCAATTTTTAATCATGATAACTACTTCTTCGTGAGTGAGACATCGATGTAGGATGCAGTCTACACCTCTCTGATACAATGTATCATCAAGTATGAGATAATTCTTAGCCTGATGGCGTATGTGTCGAAGCTCATCATGAGAAGCAGTGGTGGGGTACTTCAAAGTCTGGAGATAGATAAGTATATCTCCATACCAGGGATCCAAAGAGGTGATCAAAAACATATCTCCTCTGATGGGTGACTCTTCATGCATGAGATCACCTGATTCATCCGGAATTTCTGAAATAAGTTCTGGGAAGACCAGTGGCTTTTTGGATTTCGCTGAAACAAAATCTAAGTCAAACTCTTGGAGGATGACTATCCATCTACTGATATTGCCACCTATTACTCGTCGTGTCAACATGTACTAAAATGGATTCACGACAACAATGATGGTGGTCTTGCAAAATATAACATAATGACAAAACCGTTGAACGCCATGGACTGCTTCCAACACAAGTTTTTCAATATGAGAATAATTGAGTTCTGGTCCTACAAGGCCTCGACTTAGGTAATAGATGGAATATTCTGAGAACAGGTCATCTTCCTAAACTAAGACCATGCCAATGGTTGACTCTGTTGCAGCCAGATACAATAAGAAATCCTTGTTATAGTTAGGTGGCCGGAGTAGAGGGGCAGTTGTGAGTGCATGTTTCAATGTGGCGACAGATCTTTGAGTGGAATCGTCCCAATAAAAAGGAATGTCTTTTTTAAGTAAGCGCATAAAGCCCTTGATGATCTTGTCATAGTTAGCGATGAAGTGTCTTAGAAAATTTTCCTTGCCTTGTAGACTCTGAAGTTGAAGGATTGTGCATGGGGGGCGCAACTGAATTATTGCCTCAACCTTGAGAGGATCAACCATGATCCCTATTGTTGATACTATGAAACCTAACAAACGCCCTGATGTTATGAAAAAGCTGCACTTGTTTGGATTCAAGCGAATCTGAAAGTAGTGACAATGCTCAAAGATAAGTCGGAGGTGCGTGGGATGATCCATTCTCTTGCGAGATCGATATGCTAAATCATCTAAATAGGCTTCGACTATATGCTTGAGGTCATGGAAAGAAAAAGACATGGTCTGCTGAAAGGTGGCTCCAACATTTTTGAGACCAAAAGGCATCTTACAATACACGAATGTACCCCATGGACAGATGAATGTCATTTTGTGCTGGTCTTCAGGTTTGATTTGTATTTGATTATATCCCAAAAAACCGTCCATGAAAGAGAAGGCCTCGCAACCCGCACATTCATCAATTATCTGGTCGATGAATGGTGTGGGAAAATTATCTTTGGGATAGGCCTTGTTCATATCATGGAAGTCTTTACATACACAAATTGTGCCTTGTTTTTCATTGACTGGCACGGGGTTTGATACCCATTGGGTCAAATGGATAGGATAGATAAAACCGAATTTTAGTAGTTTCTCAACCTCAACCTTAATGGTTGTTGCTTTCTTGGGGTTAATTAGATGAAGCTTCTATCGGACAGGCTTGGCATTTGGATAAGTTGTGATTTCATGTTCAACTATTTTTGGATCGATGCCTGACATTTCCCCATAAGACCAGGAAAAAACATCACGGAATTCTTTGAAAAGATCTGTGTAGATTTGAATCTCTCTAGGGGAGAAGTCAGCTCCGATGAAAACATTCTCCATGACGTCTGAATTTCCGAAGATATTGATCGGTAAGATTTCAGCGATAGTTTCCATATTACCCTCAGCATAAACCTCGTGTGTAGCTAAGGGATTAATAGGAAAAGACCTATCTTCCGTCATAGTCCAGGTGAATTCTCCAGCTTCGATTATGCTTAACTCTGGGAGGAAGTATGATATGTGATGAAGATATTCCCAGGGTTTGTTTGGACTAGTCATTTCCTCAATTATAGCTTCATCAGAGGGCAAGACTAAGTCTAATGAATCGGTGTGAGCGAGAGAACCCTGAGCCCAAATAGGCTCTATAAGTGGATCGAACTCTTGTGCAGGAGTTGGATCAATGTTAGTTGAAGGTTGCTGGACTAAAGAGTATGCTATTTCAGTTGTGGACAAGGGCATGGACATGCCCAGGTGCCCTGTCCCATCCATCGTGGCCGATGGGGAAGGAAGTATCCACGGATCCTCGAAGTAAGTCGTGTGGAATGACGAAAATAAAAAAATCTCAACCTTATGGTGATTGGATATAAACTTGATATCACCTTGAGGGGACGGGTAATCGAAGGTACCCATCAAAGATGGGCACAAACCAACCCCTACGTTAATTACACCTGGTTGAGGATTATCAATCATCGGGACCGTGGATGTCCCCAATGAAGGGTCAGGTCTGGAGAAAGACAATTGATCGATGGTCACTATCCAGCCCTCGTGTGGGAACAACAAGACCCGAAAAATTATAGCAACCACAACTTGCATGGAATAAGTCCAACTCCTTCCTAACAAGATATTATAGTCGAGGGGTGCATCGACTACCTTTACCTCAACACACACGGTCTTCCCTCCTAACTGCACGGGGAAAGAGCAAATGATGCCATGTGGTCGGAACGAATGACCGTCGAAAGAAATAAGGAGAGTAGGTGACAGAGACAAAACAGTTTGTCTAATGGCCTTCCAACATGCCAACGACATAACACATGTCGAGGCTCCCTCATCAACCACTGTGTGGAAGATATTCTGAGTAAAAGTTTTAGTGGGATAATCTACTACTATTTGAAATGCTACATGGTAAGACAGACGAGGTTTTAGGTCGGTTGTATCCAACATGATTGTACTCAGATTATAAGTCTCAGTAGATCTTAAAGCAGTTAACAAGGTTTTCCTCTGGGAAGGGAAACTTTGGAGAACCTACAAAGCAGACATTGCACAAGGGGTTTGTGATAAATCTTCCACCACAAAATAGTTCTGGGTGGCCCTTGTGTTTGGGTTGTGAGAAGATTTTTTGAATGCACCTTTGGGGATGTGTGTCATTGTTTCGCCCAACCTCTTATCAATATGTAGAGGAAGAGATGGGAGTTCGGCTTCTTTTCCTTTCTCAGAAGTGCTTGGTTTACTATAGTCATGCGCTCTAGTCGATATAAAAGCATCACCCTTCACCATATATACATTCGTGGATGAGGGGTTGTTCGAAGATGGAGAGGGTCCTTGGCTGCCCCCTTCTGTGCTTGTAGAGGCTTGGGTTAGATTTTTCTCATGTTGAAATAGATTGGTTAACACAACAGGTTGTTGTTGCATCACAAACTTTTGGGATTCTGCAAGCCAAGGACATAAATGGGTTGGGTGGTCTTCCATGCATAAGTTGCATGGATACCTTGCCTTCCATTTCTTAGTGTTGTCCCTGCCAACATTATCGGTAGGGTTTTTATCCCCCTTACCCTTCTTTCATTGTTTTTTCTTTCCTTCAGGCTGCTGGGTGGCCTTTGGATTAGTCGATTGCACTATGTGTACATCCGACATTTTGGTAGGGGGAGCAACCAAAGTAGTAGTTTGGTTGGCCACTATGTGTTGTATAGAAAACTGCTGCAACTGCTTCATCAATTGCTCAGAGGGCTCTGATTGTGTTGAACCAACAATACCATCGGCATGTGGTCCAACTCTCTATCTGGTGTTATCAATTATTGAGCGTAGCGCATCTGGAAAGATATCATATAATAAACTGGACTAAGAATAGATTAGCTCAATTTGTTGAGCTCTCATGATGGCGTCTTCTTCGGAAAATACTCCTGACGTTGCAACGTCTTTAGACAACTATGGGACCAAAGACTTAAGGAACCACTTGAGCAGGAATGCTGGTGGGATTGGTACCTTAATTAAACTCTTTCGACGTCTCCATTCTCAGATGTGATCAGAGATATGGTCCACTTTTGTTTAGGAGAAATTGGCTAGCAATTCAGTGCCAATGTCGTATCTCACAGGTAACTGGAAATGGTTTAGGAAAGCCATCGCCAGTTCACCGAAGGAAGAGTATCTTGAGCGATCGAGCTCAATGTACCATTTTGCGGCACTCCCAATGAGAATATGTTGAAACAATCGCAATTGTATGGAGTCATCTTTCAATGAGTTAGATGAGCACCAAATATGGAAGGTAGTCACATGATCTCCTGGATCTTTGTTAGGCTTGGCTTCAAACTTTGGGATGTTCGAAGGAAACTTCGTCAACATAGGAGGCCAATGCAGATTATGACAGATAGGGTCATTCAACAACCTTGCCAAGTCTGACAAATGCAAGGTTTCCAGGAAGGGTAGTTTGGGTTGTTGGTGANTTGCGTGTGAGGAGAAATCATCGGCTGATTTCCAAAATAGGACATAGATGGTTGGGTATGCATTACATTCGAAGGAATTTGGGAAGGGTTGCCCCATGTCGGTCCCGTGGGGATAGGCATAGTGCTTTGTCCGAGGTTCCGTTGATTTTGAAAACAATTAACCCAGATGGACATTCCTGATGAGGGAACTGATCCCTGCCAAGAATTCCAAGGCCATGATGCGAAAGAAGTTCCTAGGTGTGCCCCTTGTACAGGAATAGTACCCTGCATAGGAATAGGTTGTTTGAAATCGGGGTTGCCTCCAGTTGGGAAAGTAGCTGACGAGAAGGTGTTGTTACCAAACACACCGAACAAATAAAATGGTGTCGAACCTACTGACATATTATGCAAAGGTGTTCCTTGACTCCCTGCTCCAAATAAACTATGGTGTGCAAGTGGCCTGACGGATTGTTGATGCGTGCCACCGAGTGAAGGGGACGAAGGAGGTATGTGACCTCCCCCATAAGGGAAAGAATTAAAAGGAGTAGGAGTGCCCCCCACATGTCCTTGCAGAGGAGCGTTAGAGCTCCCTACCCCCAGACCTGAATTCTGTGAAGTGGAGTAGGAAAGTACAGGACTTGTACCTGAACTAGGCATCCCATATGAGAATGGAGGGATTTTTGCACTTGGTGTCAAATGGGTTGTGGCCGCCACTAGAGATGGGATCGGACCACTGTGCGATGTAGAGGCAGCCAAGACCATGGTGGATCAGACCGATGATGGTGGGTTAGGAGGTGGAAACTCTCCTGTGGTGACAACCATAGTGGGAATTGAAGAATTCCTAGAAGGAGTAACAACATTTGTTTCCATTGCTGCATCTGACACTGTCTTCCACTCGTAAGGATGAATCAATATGATGATGGGTGTCAAAAGATCAATGGTGGAGGTTTCAACCAGGATAAAATCTTTCGCTCCAAGGTCTAAAACGGTCAATTCCTCTGGATGTTGGTTGGGCACAATTTCTTGTGACCCGGTTGCTTCAAAAGACCCTTGTTGGTCTAGTTTTCGCCTTAGTGGTGGCGGGGGTGGATCCAGTGTAACCGGTGACAGGCCAAGAAGCCTTTGTGACCGGCGGAGCTCATGATCCTCAACTGTGTGAGAATATCAAAGACACTATAGGGTGTTCTAGTCATTAAAAAACAACACACACTGAAAAAGTCCCTATAAGAGAAAATAGGCAAACACTAAATTAATTGGAAGAACAGTTACAACAACCAACACTAGAGCAACTTACCAGTGCAAGTGAAAGTGCAACTTGAACATGGAAGCACCCTCTGGGTATACTCTACAAAGCGTGGTCCAATGTATTTCCTAGGTACCACGGTATACCCCCACAATCACTTGTGTATGTCCCTAAAAAAGATAGGCGACTAGGTTGTCAACGCGCGAACAGTCACCAGGCGGGTACAGATGAAAGTCGGGTAGACCACAATGAGCAGGGTATCAAGCCCAAAACCTGTCAAGGTTATCGAGAGAAAGTGGCCTGGAAGACAAATAAGGACCTCGAACGGATTCAATACCCATGAAGCTCCATGGAAATTGCAATCGACGGAATCCCAAAACAAGCCTTCTATATGTGTTCTCCACTACGATTGGTCCAGCTTTGGAGAGGTTATCTCTGCTACCTTTATGTACATGACCTCGTGTTTATCCCCTGTGTTAGAGGGGCGTCCCGTATAAATTTCACAATACTAGACTTGAACACTCCCTAACTCAGAATCCAATGTTTGATTTTAATGGCCTTGAAGAGTTTCCTCTCCAACCTAATCCAAGGCCCTAATCCTGAACTAGTTGGTTAACCCTACAAATATAAAAGTCTAATAAATTTTAGATTTAGCGTTAATTTTATGGCTTGTCTTATGTAAAAGGGTA